>CANTAL010000389.1:0-139708 GCA_947650365.1 Chamaelirium japonicum | reverse complement strand
CCGTAGCTACTACGATGGATCGTCTTCAGCGTCTCGAGATGCGTCTTGAGCAGCTCCTTCTACAGCCTACTGCTGGTCTTTCCGGCCCCTCCGGTCTCTCTGCCACCTCGGGTACCTCTGCACCTTGGATTATGGACTCTGGGCCTCTCACCACATGACACCTGACCACTCTATTCTTACTGCATGTTCTCCCGCCCACCGTATTCCTCCGATCCACACTGCGGATGGCTCTCTCCTAGCCATCTCACAGACTGGGTCCATCACTTCGGGCTTTCTCTCTTTAACATTTGTTCTACATGCTCCTCAGCTTCGCATGAACTTGATTTCTATTAGCTGCCTTTGTGATTCCGGTCTGACAGTTGCTTTCTCTTCCTCTTTTTGTGTTGTGCAGGATCCTCGCTCGGGACAAAGGATTGGTGCTGCTCGTAGGGTCGGTGGCCTATATCACCTGGAGTACCTTTATTTACCTCCTGTCTCTCCTCAGGTCGTCTGTAGTGCGGTTTCTTCTGATGCCGACCTATGGCACAGGAGGCTAGGTCATGTGTCTGAACCTCGGCTTAAAAGTCTTTTCAATCTGGTGCTTTAGGCCGTGGTTCATTTTCTCGTCTTTCTTTTTGCTCGGGATGTCAGTTGGCTAAGCATTCTGCTAGCCCCTTTTCTACCCGTTTGTCGCAGTCTTGTAGTCCGTTTGATCTAGTGCACTCAGATATCTGGGGTCCTGCACCTCTTCCTTCTATGAATGGCTATCTTTATTATGTTAGCTTTATTGATGATTATTCTCGTTTTACTTGGGTGTATCTCCTTCGTCAGCGTTCTGATCTTCCCGACATCTATCAGACCTTCACCACCATGGTTCATACTCAGTTTCATGCCCGTATTAAAACTTTTAGGTCCGATTGCGCTCGTGAATATCTCTCTTCTACCATGCGTTCTATCCTTCAGTCTCATGAGACTCTTTTTCAACAATCATGTCCTCATACTCATGAGCAGAACGGTGTTGCAGAACGAAAGCATCGTCATATTCTTGAGACAGCTCGTGCTCAGCTTATCTCCTCGTGCGTTCCTCGCACCTTCTGGGCGGAGGCCATTTTGACCTCTGTCAACCTTATTAACAGTACCCCTTCCTCTGTCCTCGCCGGTGTTTCGCCTCATGAGCGTCTCTATGGCACGACTCCCTGATTACAGCATGTTGCGTACTTTTGGGTGCACATGTTTTTGTCCTCCTTCCTTCTCATGAGCGTAACAAACTGTCAGCTAGGTCCACTAAGTGTGTTCTCTTGGGCATCAGTTCTGAGCACAAGGGGTATCGTTGCTATGACCCCCTAGATCGTCGTCTTCGCATCTCTCGACATGTCACTTTTGTTGAACATGTTCCTTACTACTCTCCTGCGTCTCAGGATCTCTCCTTCCTTGAGATGCCTCCTTCTCTTTCACCTTCTCCTCCTTTCTCTGCTCCTTCTCCTGCTCCTGCTCTTGAGTCTTTACCTCCTGCTCCCGTCGTCGTCCCTGCTACACGCTTGAGTCCTTCATCTCCCGCGGATCCCTCGTCTCCTATGTCTGGTTACCCTCCATCCGACATTCCCCCGATCCCGGCTTCATCTGTCAATGACTCCTCTGGTACTCCGTCCACTTCGAGCAAGCCTACCTCTACCAGATGCAGATCCTCACAGTCCTCCTCGCTACCCCCAGCGCGAGCATCGCCCTCCTGACCGCTTTGGTTACTCCCCTGATCGCTTTGGCTTTGCAGCTGTCACTTCCTACTCGCCTCAGTTCGTTACCTACCTTACTGCCCTTCATACAGACAGAGAGCCTAGGTCTTATAACGAGGCATTGCAGTACCCTGTGTGGCAGCAGGCTATGGCTGAGGAGTTTCAGGCTTTTGCGCAGACTCAGACCTGGGACGTTATGCCTCTACCTCCTGGTATCGCGCCCATCAGCTGTAAATGGGTCTTCAAGATCAAGCATCGCCCAGATGGTTCTATTGACCGGTACAAAGCCCGTCTTATTGCTCGCGGTTTCACTCAGGAGTATGGGATTGATTATGATGAGACCGTTTGCTCCAGTAGCTCAGATGACCACTATTTCGGACTCTTCTTGCTGTTGCTGCGGCTAAGGGTTGGCCCCCTATTACAGATGGACGTGAAGAATGCTTTTCTTCACGGTGATCTCTCTGAGGTTGTCTATATGCAGCCTCCTCCGGGCCTCAGCACACCTCCTCAGCATGTATGTCGTCTTCGTCGAGCTATCTATGGCCTCAAACAGGCTCCTCGTGCCTGGTTTGAGCGTTTCCGTCGGGCGGTTACTGAAATTGGCTTTGTAGAGAGTTTTCAAGACCATTCTATGTTTGTGCGGACTTCCCCCCATGGCCGGGCCATTCTCCTTCTCTATGTCGATGACATGATTCTTACTGGTGATGACAACCCATGCCATAGCCTCCCTTCAGGAGCATCTTCGGAGCCAATTTCAGATGAAGGATCTGGGTCCTCTGCGTTATTTTCTTGGCCTGGAAGTTGCTAGGAGCTCTAGGGGGATTCTGCTTTCTCAGCAGAAGTACACAGCTGACATTCTTGCTTGGGCTGCACTATCTGATTGTCGTACAGTTGACACTCCTCTTGAACTTCATGTGAAACTCCGCCCTACTGACGGTGAGCCCCTCTCAGATCCTACCAGGTACCGCGAGATAGTTGGTCAGCTCGTCTATCTCTGCATTACCAGACCGGATATTGCCCATGCTGTCAGTATTCTCAGCCAGTTTGTGGATGCCCCTCACTCTGTTCACTACGCTGCTCTTCTTCGGACTCTTAGGTACCTTCGTGGCACTATTACTCGGTCGCTCTTCTTCTCGTCCTCCTCCTCTCTAGCTCTTCGTGCATACTCTGATGCCGACTGGGCAGGGGACCCGACTACTCGGCGCTCGACTACTGGTTACTGCCTTTTTCTTGGTGACTCTCTTATCTCCTGGAAGAGCAAGAAGCAGAAGGTGGTTTCTCTCTCTAGTACTGAGGCCGAGTTTCGTGCCATGGCCACTGCTACAAAGGAGATCGTTCATCTCCGTCGTCTTCTTCGAGATCTCGGTGTTGATACCTCGGGTCCCACTGCTCTTCATTGTGACAACAAAAGTGCTATTCAAATTGTCAGTAATCCGGTGTTTCATGAGCGGACCAAGCACATTGAACTAGATTGCTATTTCTCCAGAGAGCAGTATGCGGCTGGGACCATCTCTTTGCCTTATGTCTCTTCGACGGAGCAGATTGCTGATTTATTTACGAAGTGTCATCCATCTCCTCGCTTATGGTTTCTTATTCGCAAACTCTCAGTGGTTGACCCACCGTGAGTTTGAGGGGGGGTGTTAGTATTATAGTCCCACCTCGGTTGTGGTAACACAATGATGTCCGTTCTCCCTCTATATATAGAGAGCTGGTCTTATGTAATGTGTGGATAGAAAAGATAATACAAGGAGCTTTTCTCCCCAAACTATTCTCTCTGTTTCTGTCGTCGTAACAGTGTCTATGATTGACCACACGCTCCGATCCCTTGATGATCCCTAGCTGTCACATTTGGTGGAAGTGGGGGACTGTATGAAAAAAACTTGGATGGGGAGGCCCTAACGGATAACATCATGGGCATACCTATCACCGCACGCAATACTATAGACCTCTGACAATTGCTTTGTCAGGGACACCGTAGTGCTCAGTGTTGCGCACCGTGATATGCGTGTTGGGCTTGGCAGCCCATGCTCCGACGCAACCCGTTAGAATTGCTTGGCATATTAGTGTTGTTACTTGGCGTGCAAGCGTTGTTGCTTGGGGGAGAACCAACCCAGTTTGGGAGCCTCTATAAAAGGAGGTGTGCAGCGGAGGGCAAAGCACAATGGCAGTGACGGCCAAAGAAAACCCTAGAAGGCTGTGCTCAAGAGGGGAGCCGCCGAGGATAAGGATGCCCTCCCGGGGGGCCATGGAGTGGCCACAGTCGATAGAGCAGAGGCTTGGGGAGGTGCTGGCATTGTGCCACCCCTAGAGGGGAACTGGAGGCCAACGGGGCAATCGGGGGCGTGAGGCACCGGGATCCACCCCAGATCCTGTTGGACGACAGGTGCCCGGGTGAAATTAGACGAGAAGCCAAGGAGGTGGTTGCTACTTTGTGCCCCCCCATCCTATTTCGGGGCTTGTGGTTAGTCTCCCTGAGAGCTGGTCCGAGACCAATGGATTGCGGCTAAGCAATGTTTGAGTTGGGGGCTTGTGCTTTGTCTCTCGAAGACTGGTTCGAGCACCACGATGACACTGTTTTGTGCGAGTGACGGATCGAAGGGGAGCACCTCGATGGGGCTCATTGTCATCGACGAAAATCCGGTTAAGTCGCCAACGAGAGGGCTGATGTGGTTGCTGATGGGTGGTTGATGGAGCGTCAATGGGCATTGTAGCGGTGAGCTCAGCCGCTAGCATACCTGCTATGTTACAAGGGTGCAGAAAACTACTGCTCAGTGTTGACTGACGGGCGACAGCTTGGAGCACTAGCTACTGATGTTGCAGCGGGCATCGATGGGCACTGAACCAAAACGCGGAGGCGTGGCAGATGGTCGGATGGACTGGAGCTTTTGGGCGTGGTGTATGATCACCATAAAGTTTTATATGTGGTGTAATCATGTGTAGGATGAATCACGTTAATCTATAATGACATGACTACTGTATCTCTCTTGAATCATTAGTTATTCTGCGATAACGCATCCCCACGTTGCTATGCGGTAAGTAGCTCTCCGGGACCATGGAGCATGTTGCTCTAAAAATTGTCATTCATGGTGGGCAGGTATGACTGCATATGACTTTATCAATTACACCTTTACTGATACCCATAATGCTCTGCCTTCAGGACTCACCCACCAACTTCCTTCTTTGCTAGCCTCTACATGGGTACTGTTCCTTCAATGCTGAGTCCATCAGCACTCGGGTTTTAGTTAAGAGTTACCACCACAAATACTGTTGGAATCATTCGACAAACAACTGAATCCAACTACAGGTCTCGGATGATCCTCGAATTGCTTTTGCTAACATCAACATCTTGATGGGGTCGATTCAAATCTCACCTAGGATGATTCTCGATTTAACGAGATTTAATTTCTCGACCAATTGTCACTCTGAAGTCAATCCTCCAGAATTAGTGCCGAAAACCTGAACAAGGCGACTTTGGCCCTATTTGGTTCGATGCAGTCGGAACATGGGAGTCAACACGACGCGTCGGCAGCTGTTTGGTTCGTTGTTGTTTTCGAAAACCACAACAGCTCCAACTCCTACCTGTACCAAATCATATACAAAAACGTGTAGTTGGAACACACAGTAAAAAGCTGCGTGTTCCAACTGCACACGTTGCTTCCCCGGTGCACTGTGTAGTACCAATTGCACGGAACCAAGCAAGTTGTTAGCATGAGATGAACATATCAGTAAGCGTAGAGGGACAATTTATAGTATGGCGATATGTTTTATTGATTACACAGTTTAAGCTCATGCAATCAGGACGTCATCACTAACTTAAAACACATGAGAGACTCCGATGAAATCTCAAGCAGAAGCAATGAGGGACAGAGAGAGAGATACATAGGAAAAAGAAACTCCGCTCTTGAAAAGAGTATTTCGCCAAAGCATCAGCATGAGCTAAGGTCTCTCTTATGTTGAGATCATCCTGTAGTCAGATACGATACTATATATCTGCCATGATGGAACTTAGGTGGTCCGCATTGATTGATTGGACCACAGGGTCTCCAGTTGGGCTAATGTGGTCCAAACTCGCACCCAGTACAATAATCCACAATTTGGACTCCAATGGTCCAACCTGTCAATGAAGAAAACATTTACAAACCCCCCCTCCCCAATTTGACCTACCAAGACCCCCCCCCCCCCCCCCCCCCCCCCCCCCCCCTTTTCAACCTCAAGGCAAATTCTCAGACGGCAGATCCAAACAAGGAATCAAAGAAGTTTGGCCTCTTCCCACTAATCAGTCCACCCCCCCCCCCATTAATTATTCATATAATCCTTCTTTACTATCTAATCAGAATATTTGGTAAGGATCTAATCAGAATATCTATTTGGAGTCTCTCTCTAGACACTCTCTCTCTCTCTCTCTCTCCTGTCTCTCTCTGCACAGTTGGTGGAACAGAAAGGAGTGAAGTGAAAGAGGAACTAGGCTGTATTCCTTCCTTGCAGCATCTCATTTCGGACCGCACTGTGATCGATTATAGTAGTAGCTAGGAGTGGAGAAGGCGTCCCTTTCGATCACGATTTCGGCTCGCAAGCTGCTCCCCTCCTCAAAGAACAAAGCAGTCCCTATTGGGTCCTCTCCCCAAAGACCCCCCCTTTTCCACTTTGCCCCCTGCACTCTCATGGTGTTTTCTGATATAAGCTTCCATTTCCCCGACATGGGTTGGCTTAGTTTTGTCCCCTTGGGCGTCTCCTCTTTCTTATTCCTGATGGGTAGTTGGGGTTTATCCTCTTCTGGGTGCGGTTGGGTGAGGGGGCCTTTGCTCTGTAGTGGGAGATGCTAGTTGTTCTCGCCCGATTCGATCTGGGTTTTGGATTATGAGGGGGGAGAGGTCGGCGAGTGAGGATGCTTCTCCCTTGGGTTCTCTCCACTGTGGCCCTTCTCTCGGCCGTCCATGGATCCAGAGGTAACGTTTACCCCTGCGCAGATGCTGTTTAGATTTGGGTCTTTCATGTGCTTCGCCATTCGCTCTGTAGTGGTGATTGCGGATTGGGATTTGGGTTCTTGTCGGCTTATGATTGCGCAATTTGGATTTTCGTTCTTGACATGGTTTCCAAATTCACGGCGCTCTCGCCTTGTTTGGGTGTTCATCTTGTTGAAACAATCGAGGAACTGTGTGCTTCACATGGGCCTTTCACCTCATATCTTGAGATCATTGTGTGTTATATGTTTTAGATGTTTCGATTTTTAATGGAAGAGATGGATTTTTCTCGATTTCTTTCCGATAAGCATCCCATTTTCACCTTAATTGCAATGTGCATGTATGCACACCTCAGTACTCTGCAGATGTAAATCAAAAGGGCCTTCTTATCTAACAACAAATCTTGTAGATCAAACACATAGGTATCATAGGATATGTTTCATATCTGAACCTTCTTTGTACAAATTGTCTTGCCAATTCGAACTCTTTGTACATATTGGTTATAAGAAATGTTCTTGCAGTCGATGATATTAAGACTTCGACTTGTAATATCGGCACCATGCTCATGCGACAACCTAACTTTTGAATGAAAAATCATTCATGGTCTTGAGATAGAATGAACTGGTCATTTCCAGCCATTGGTCATCCTCTTTCATATTTTATTTGGGACTAGACCTTTCGTTGATAAAAGATCTGGCCAAGTGCTTTAGTTTTCTTTGTGGGTGGTCATCTTTGGTAAAGCTCCGGTTGATCCTCCATAAGGAAAAACATAATCATTTTTCCTATGTTTTTTTATAAAATTATGGGTCCAATACTCCAATTCTTAATCATCATGTGCACTAAAACCTACCTATGTTGGTTCCTCAGCCTTCACTTATATTCACATGCCGCCAATACTTGAACCATATGCAATCATGGCTTAAATACTTCAAATATTCATTGCAATATGCTTTAACGATATATAATCATGCAAGTAGAAACTAGTAAAGCTTAGACAGACAAATTTTAGTATAAAGAAAGACAATTTGTACAATCCCATCCTAAACCCTTTTAAATCCATCACATAGTTTAATGCTAAGGTAGCTGTGGGCGACGGAAAAAGATTGTTCGTCTTTATTGCGTTCACGAGATTACAATCACTCCCGGGTTTCGGGGATGGTGAGCCTGGGCGGCGAAGATTTATCAGGAGATTGTGGAAGAGATCTTCTGGAGGGTTCCTTTGATTCGCGTCTTCACGGTTCTTTGTGTGAGACTCTGGAGGGGTTGCCCAGGACAGAGATCTTTATAGGAGTTCGGGTTTCTTGAGAGGCTAAGGAGTCTTCGTCGTTGCTTTTGTTCCTTCCGTGCTTCAAGCTTTCGTCGGTTAAGGCGCTTTTGGCGTCGTTACTTGGTCTTCATATATTCCTTGGCTCTTGCTAGACCTCGGTGTCCTCAATCGTCGATTTGTAGTGTCGATCTTGTTTCTAGCGTTGACTTTGGCTTTTGCTTCGGCTTTACTTTGGCGTGGCTCTGGCGTTGGCTTTGCTTTGGTGCTTGCGCTTGAACGTAACCGAGGAGGCTGTGATACTTTAGTTCTTTCGGACTTTGTTGAACGTAGACGAGGAGACTACGATGCCTTAGTTCTTCTGGACTTTTTGCCGTATTGGATAGAACGTGTGTTGCTTTACTCGTGATCCGTCGTAGTTCGTCGGCTTTGGCACGTGCGTTGCTTTGGCTCGGACTTTGCTTTGACCTAAGCTTCAGCTTCGGCGTTTGCTTTTGGCTTTGGCTTAATCTTTGCACCGAACGACGATGACGTCTCCGAACTTTCTTATTTATTTGGTTTCTTCCTTTTGGGGATGGAGCTTTGACGAAGACGGTTGTGGCGTCGACTTTGATCTTCTTCTCCGGGCTTCTTTTGCTTAGGCGGAGTTGAATATTTCTTTGAAGACAACGGGTGTAGCACCGACTCCGGGTCATCTTCTTCGGTTTTCTTTTGCTTAGCCGGAGTGTAGCGCCGACTCCGGATCTTCTTCTACGAGCTTTCTTCTTCGTGCATGTAGTCGAAGGTTTGATTTTATTGTGTAAGGTCTTCACGTTGATAAGGACTTTTGTGGAGTAAGTCGTTTCCGTGGGATGCGCTTGGCCGTACCTCGTGAAGCTTTCGGTCGTCGAGCGCAAGCCTCCTTTTTTGCAGAGCTTTCACGTTCCTTGCTTTGCGACCCTTGAGTCTTCCCCTCTATTTATAGGCGAAAGGGAGGGGATGAGAGAGATATGACTGAAATTTTGAATCCCTTGAATATCTCTCCCCATTACCGCTTGGGATTTATCCTTCATTTTTTGGGAGAATCGATTCTTATCTATTTCCTTTTTTTGTTGCAAGTGGTTATGGGCTAGATTGAGCTCTATCTTTTAAGATTTGAGCTAATTTTGTACATTAATCGATGGCGACCCGACCTTTTATCTTGTTAGTCGGATCGAGGGATCAACCTAGATCCACGCTTGCATAGACGTCCACGCAACCTCCCCTCGTGCATAGCTATTTTTCTTTCCTTTTTCTTCTTTCTTTTTTTTTGCTTTTCATTTCTCTTTTTTTTTTGTCGGCCACACCTCCCCAAGGGGAGGGCGTCGCGGTTCACAAGAGGGGCCGAGTGGGCCCCACTTTCTGCTGGGCCCACCAGCCCCTTTTTGGCCTTGGGCGAGTCTAGTGTGCCCCACTTGTGTGGGATGGATCCACTCGGCCCCCATTGAGTCAGCTTCGGGCCCTCTTTTTTAGCAGGCCTTCATGCGTTGGCCGGGCCTTTGTGGGGGCTAATTTCGATGTCTACAATAGAAAAATGAATACTAAACTTTTTTGCCTTTAAATGTCACATGCAAGTGGTTCACATAGCACCTAAATTGACGTTAACAAAAAACAATGTTCTTGATTACCTTCTTGAACCATTATTTTATGAAGCCATCCTTCATATGAATGTAGGGCATCATCCCGAAAATCTCCTGATGGAGCAAATATGCTCTAGGGTGCATCAAAGGCCATAGACGACATATGTTGCTAATGATCTCGCCTAGGGTGAAGTGGTTGACAAACAATGTTCCTAATCATGGCTATTTCGCTAATGACAACAATGGTAGATACCCTTGTCAGTTGGGGTAGTGGGGTGGATATTGATAGGAAAATATCCATGATGCAAGAGCGGAGGGTGAGGTGACGAGGGGCTTTGTCCTAGAGGATGTTTAACATATTTTAACATGCTGCTTTTAGTTATGAGACAATTCTTATATCTGTGTTGCATCTGATATTTGCATGCTTTTTTGTTCTCTGGTAATAACTTTTGAACACCTTTCGTCAAATGTTGCTATGGAGCTTGCATGATTTCACTGTTGTTTATGTCAAGTGATTCATATATTTAGAGGAAATTCTCTAAACTTTTGTATAAGCTTCTACTTTCTTTAATTACGTGCTGCTAATAACACTTCGGTTTCCATGCAATGCTATAGACATGAAACATCAGTTCTCACCATCCATGCTTACACTATGTAGACTAGTAAAATTGTGCTATTTTTTGTGGTCAATTGCATATAACACTAGATAAAACTGCATTTGTTGTTTTGCAGGGTTTGATGTATCCCCTTCATGCGAAACTTCTTCTTCAATTCCACATATTAAGGACAGAGCATTGAGTCTTATGTACCTTACAAAACTACAAAGGATGTATGCACCTAGCCCTGTAACTCTCCCTAAAGGTAACTATGTTAGAATCATAATGTATCCAATGACTACATGGACTCTAAGATCAATCAATAAGATTTTAAGCTTATGTGCCAGGGTCGGCTTCACATTCTCCAATCGTATCTCCACCAAAGGTTGGGGAAATGCCCCCCACCATGCGGGCAGTAATATCATCCGCACAACCGAGCAATCCATCAAGTCATGCTAGTGTGGAACATAAGTGGCCAAGATTAATATCTCCATCTATAGAAAGTCAAGCACCAAATGTTCCCCTTGGAGCAGGTAAATCTTTTTGTTATTGATAATTCCCACGGAGAAATTGTTATATCTACTGATGTCAGGAATACTAATTTCGTATTGCAGCTCATGATCTTTCCCCTTCTCATATGAATCCTCCATTAGCACAAATTACAAAAGGAATGCCCGTTGGTGGGGTTCATGTAAAAGCACCTATTAGTGCTTCTCCAGTCGCATTACCAAATGTTCCAGGTAGACAATTTCTTCAAACCTTAGGTCATATATATATATATATATATATATATATATATATATATATATATATATATATATATATATATATATAGAGGGATGCTTGGTTGCGCTGTGCGCTGCCGAACCCAAATGCGCTGCGCACTGAGAGCCGTCCGATCGAAACCGATCAAACGGACTCCCGCTCCCCGCTCCCGCACCGCACAGCGCAGCTGCACCGCACCTCAAACCCACAAGTGTTTCGGACCACAGCAGCCCTCTGATCTAATCGAGCGGCCCGAAACACATATCGCTGTTACTGTAGCGGCTACAGTAACAGCGAAAAGTGATTCGGACCTTTCGATTCCCCCCAAACTTTCCGATCGAACGGTCCGAAACACTTTTCGATGTTACTGTAGCCGCTACAGTAACAACGATATGTGTTTCGGGCCGCTCGATTAGATCAGACGGCTGCTGTGGTCGGGGCCGGCGTGGGTTTGAGGTGCGGTGCAGCTGCCCTGTGCGGTGCGGGAGCGGGAGTCCGTTTGATCGGTTTCGATCGGACGGCTCTTAGTGCGCAGCGCATTTGGGTTCGGCAGCGCACAGCGCAACCAAGCATCCCTCTCTCTCTCTCTCTCTCTCTCTCTCTATATATATATATATATATATATATATATATATATATATATATATATATATAAAGAGAGAGAGAGAGAGAGTTGTTGTTCATGTTACACCAATTTCATCACTATTCCTCCCAGTGTGAAGCCGAGTATCACAAGAATGGCCCCATCAATGATACTAACTCCACATACTATAAAAGTATAGATTTCCATCATAAGCATAAGTACTTGCCGTTCTTCAAGGTCTTTTACTCAATGGATTATTTATGATGCTTTCTTTTCTTCTATATGGATTTCTGATTTTGTTATTTATGTGCAGGGCCTGCAACATCTCCAAATACTTCTCCTGTCAACTTCCTTTCAGCTCCTTCCCCAGTGATAAGCCCTGCGCCACATGAAGTTACTAATACCTCAAATACTACACATGCTCCTTTGCCTTCGCATCCCGGTTCTTCCCCTATGATAAGTCCCATGGTGCATGAAGTTAAGAACCCCTCAAATGCTACCCATGCTCCTTTGACTTCACTCCCCAGTACTTCTCCTGTGATGAGCCCTGTATCCCACAAGGTTGAAAATCACTTTAAGACTACACATGCTCCCTTGACTTCACACCTCGTTCCTTCCCCTGCGATAAGTCCCATGCCGCATGAAGTTAAGAATCATTCAAATATTACAAATGCTTCTTCGACAACACACCCTGCTCCTTCCCCTGCGATAAGCCCCATGCCGGATGAAGTTAAGAATCATTCAAATATTACACATGCTCCTTCGACAACACACCCTGCTCCTTCCCCTGTGATAAGCCCCATACCACATGAAGTTAAGAATCATTCAAATATTACAAATGCTCCTTTGACAACACACCCTGCTCCTTCCCCTGCGATAAGCCCCATGCCGCATGAAGCTAAGAATCATTCAAATATTACACATGCTCCTTCGACAACACACCCTGCTCCTTCCCCTGCGAAAAGCCCCATGCCACATGAAGTTAAGAATCATTCAAATATTACACTTGCTCCTTCAACAACACACCCTGCTCCTTCCCCTGTGATAAGCCCCTCAACACATGATGTTAAGAATCCCTCAAATACCACACATGCTCCTTCGACTTCACACCCTGCTCCTTCACCTGTGATAAGCCCCTCAACACATGATGGTAAGAATACCTCAAATACCACACATCCTCCTTCGACTTCAACCGCTGCTCCTTCCCCTGTGATAAGCCCCGCACCACATAATGTTAAGAATCCCTCAAATGCCACACAAGCTACATCGACTTCACAACCAGCTCCTTCCCCTATGATAAGCCCCGCGCCACATGATGTTAAGAATCCCTCAAATGCCACACAAGCTCCAGCGACTTCACACCCAGCTCCTTCCCCTATGATAAGCCCTGCGCCGCATGATGTTAAGAATCCCTCAAATAGCACGCAACCTCCTTCCAGTCCACACCCGGCTCCTCATGTGATAAGCCCCGCGCCACATGATGTTAAGAATCCCCCAAATGCCACACATGCTTCTTCAACCTCACACCCTGCTCCTTCACCGCATGATGTTAGGAATCCCCCAAATGCCACACAAGTCCCTTTGAGTTCACACCTTGCTCCTCCTGTTATAAGCCCCGCGCCACCTGATGTGAAGAACTCCTCAAATACGACGCAAGGTCCCTTGACTTCACACCCCGCTCCTTCCCCTGTCATAAGCCCCGCACCACATGAATCGAAGAATCCCTCAAAGACTGTGCGTGCTCCTTTATCTTCACATCATGGTTCTTCCCCTGCGATAAGCCCCTCACTACTTCACAGCCCTGCTTCTGCACCTGCAATTTCAAACCACCAGCATGCAGCTAAGAAAAGTGTTGGAAACCCTGCATCTGCTCCATATTCTGTGATGCCTCCATCATCATACCATCAAGGTTGGATAATATAACTGGCTAGTATTGCTTGGTTACATCAATTGGACATTTACTAGTAGAATTTCAATAATTGAAAGTTGAAACTTTCCCTTTTTGTGTATAGTTGAAGGTCCTGTGATTTCTCCTGCTCCTTTGCAACCTCCAGTACTCCCAAAGGATAGGCGAACCCGCCATGGACCGTCATTCTATGTCGAAGGTACAAAACAAATAAACTCATAGTGGAATAAACATTGTATTAGTTCAACTTTTGACTTCTTTTTGTTTTGCAGGCCCTTCTCCTTCACCTATCCCAGCTCCATTTTCTTCAACGGATGAAGGAGGCCCTACTTCAACATCATCGACCACTCATAAGCAAAATAGATGTAAGTCTGAACCTTTTCTATCATAGATTACATTTTCCAACACATTGAATTTGTTTTTGGTATGGATCATTAGTGATCATGCTTCTATCAACAGGGCCCATTCCTTCTCCCATTCTTTCTCCTTCTGGGTCTTTTTTGAGGAAACCAAGGACACCATCGCCACAACCTGTTCGGGCATTCCCACCTCCACCTAATTTGGGTACATACACCACTCTGGTGTGGTCATATTCTCTGATACTAATAGTGCATTGGTTGAGGGAATGTCCATGTTTCTTCAAGATTTCTCCTCCACAATCTGTGACAATCATCAATGTTCCCTTCTAGGAAACAATTGCACTTCTGTCGCATGTTTTGCTTTTATAATGCACTGTTTTTAATTTTGATATGAGGTTTGTTAATGATCATGCTTGGATACAGGGCCCATTGATTCTCCTATGATTTCTCCTTCTGGGTCTTCGTCAAGGAAACCAAGGACACCTCCACCACATGTTTGGGTGTTGCCACCTCCACCTCCTAATTCTGGTAAGTACGTATGGAGTACATGTCTCAGCGATTCTATTGATATCATATCGCCTGAATCTAGCAATGCATTGCTCGTTAACAAAGCTTACAGCTTGCTTCTAACTGTAATTAATAGGATTCCCCCTGTCAAACTAAATACGCATGGAACATGATGGTCCAGGTCTGTTTGCTTGCAGATTGTAACTCGTTAACATGTTCCCAGCCTTTAACGAATGCCCCTCCAGGAGCGCCATGCGCCTGTGTGCTACCAATTAAAGTTAAGCTTCGTCTGGGTGTCGCGCTGTACACCTTCTTTCCCTTGGTCTCTGAGCTTGCACAAGAAATTGCAGCTGGAATTTTCATGAAACAAAGCCAGGTCCGTATCATGGGAGCAAATGCCGCCAATGATGAGCCTGAGAAGACCATTGTTCTTATTGATTTGGTGCCACTTGGAAGATACTTCGACAGCACTACAGCATTCTTAATCTATCAGAGGTTCTGGCATAAGCAGGTTGCTATACAAGCCTCCTATTTCGGGGACTACGATGTGTTATATGTTCTTTATCCAGGTTAGAATCCTTGTTTCATTGTGTTTACTTGTTCTAATTAGTGAGGGATATTATCTTAGCTATAAAACATCTCTGAACTTAAGCTTAAATACTATCCTTATCTACCGTTTTCCATGTATCCAACGGATGATCTGAACCATCCATGAATTGGACACACCTTAGTGGGACATATTTAGAAATAGTAGAGAAGTGTTTCAGACAATGGACCATAAAAGTTCTATTTGTTGATGGATTGGGGTTAGGAAATAACATTGATGCAATATTTGCATCATGGAAAATCAAGAATGTGTTCAATTACTTGGATGTTCAAAGGATTCATTCTTACATCGTCGAAGAATGCATAAAATATTTGATTACCATTGATCGTGGCAGTTCTTCAATCTCTTTTTCACCCGTGTTTATAATTTTTTTGATTTATGCAGGCCTTCCTCCATCTCCACCTACTGCACCTGCAGATCTTAATGTTGATGATGGTGCATATGGTAATAACAATAATGCAAGGACAATACACCCTCTTGGGGTTGATGTGACGAAGCGAAAAGAAAAATTAAGTGGCAGCTTAATAGCTATTATTGTTCTGTCATCGGTTATAGCTATGCTTTTGATCATCGGATCTGCATGGTTTTTGGTGTTGAAACGTAGGGTTCATGCTCGTCTGCCTCCACCAACTTCACAAACTTTATTACCTACATTTGCAAAGTCATTAGGTAACTTTAATCCCCATAATATTAGTTGATGCCAAATTTTTATCTGGTTATATTGTAAATTCTGGTTGATATATGAAGACTATTCAAATTTAATCATGTATACACTTTTTTCGTAATTGTTATGTGTGTACGAGTGTCACACGTGTTATGAGCATTAACCTTTGGTCTTGGAACCCCCCTTGTACCAACTAAGGCGGCTATGTGCACAGTCAGAGTAGAACAGACTGGTGGTCTTCTCCATTCTTTCTTTTTTTCTTCCTATTCTCCACCCTATATCTTCTTTTATTTGCATCGATGCTACATTACTTAATATTTTCTCTTTATTGAAGTTCCCTATTTTACTTGAACACTTGTTGTTTATCTAGATCAAATAGTGCTACTGTATTTCAATCAGTTGCTGCTGCAACACGATCGTGGCGACAGCGTAGGGAGAGGATGGAAGGGCGAAGGGGGTTGTCGGTCTTGCACCGACGATACTCCGACCTCACGCCGGCGAGCCTCTCGCTCTTTGATCCTCTCTCAGAAACGCAGGACGAAACCTCTTACAGAAATAAAAGCAAAAGATTGCCAATTTTTTTCCATCATCATTCAATAATTTTATTTATCATACTTGTGCCTTTAAATAGGATTACAACCAAATTCAAAAAAAGAAAAACAATAACAACCAAATAATGATATATTTGACTGAAATCAAAGCTTACCATAATAACAACACATAATTTTAGAACATTTGAATCAAATCAAATCTTGCCCGAAATTTCCTAATTAAATACCATAATTAATAAATCTGAAAATAAAATATTTTCGGATTAAAATAATAAGCTCGGAATAAAAATAATATTTTATGCCGAAATTAAGATTTTATTACAAAAATATTCGTTTTAGTATTTATTAACCCCTAAGAAGCACGGATATGGATACGGGATACGGGTACGATACGATACGGGTACGGCGATACGGCAAATCTTAAAAAAGGAGGATACGGGTACGGCTAAGGATACGGCAATAAATTATTATTTTTTAAATATTTATTTTAAATAAAATACTAAATTATTAATTTATAGAACTATTAATTGATAGAATGCATCATAAAGAACATATTCAATATAGAAGCACAGGTTGTTGCATATTCAATATAAACAAAATATTAATTGCTATAATTTATCACTGTTTTTTGAAAAAAAATTAATAAAATTTTCATAATTGGCTCAATATTTTATCACTGTTTTTTATCGATCTTATTGTATATCTGCAGATTCTGACGGCAGATTAGAAAGCCTGCAAATGGGGCTGTGAGGGAGAGCGACAAAGAGAAAGAGAGAGGGAGGGAGAGAGAGATATGGGGCTATGAGGGAGAGAGACGGGCAAACAGCGGACGGCTGCAATCGGGTAGCGGACGGGTGCGGGGGACGGTGGGCGACTGCAGTTGGGCGACGGACGGGCGGCTAACGATTGTAGTTTGGCACGGACGGCGGACGGCTGCAATCAGGCGGGCGACGGCGAACGACAGACGACGGGCGCGGGCGGGCGCCTCCCTCTCTGCTCTCCCTCTCTTCTCGCTCGATCCAGAAAACAGGGTGGGGTGGGGTTAAATTTTGGGTAAATTACACATAGACCCCCTACAGTTTGAAAAACATATCACTTGCACCCCCTCCAAGGGGGGCATTTATAGGGTTTTAAACATGAGGGGGTGTAAGTGATAATCGGTCAAACTATATGGGTCTTTGTGCAATTTATCCTTAAATCTTTTAGTGTGGAATAGTGGGTTTGGGTTTGGATTTGGGTTTGGGTTTGAGTTTAACTTTTAACCAAACCCAAACTCGATAACCCAAGCCCAAACCGGTCAGCCGTATTCCTCCCGTATCCGGCCCGTATCCCTCCCGTATCCTGCCGTATCCCTCCCGTATCCGGGCCGTATCCCAGCCGTATCCTGGCATTTTTAAATCCAGGATACGCCCGAAACGTATCGGACACGTATCCGAGCCGTATCCGGGCCGTATTCGTGTCCGATACGTATCCGGTACAGGTACATTATGTATTTTGAAGTATCCGTGCTTCATAGATTAACCCCAAAATTATTAACTTATTAATTGCTTGCCAAATCGGATCATGTTGTCGGTCCATCGGTATAATGAAATGTACGGCGGCCCAGATGCTCCCGCATCATACGATTCATACTCCTTGACTTTGAAATAACTCGACCTCGAGTACTGTAAAGTCGTTCAGTCGCCTGAGTCTGCAGCTGATGATGTAATCCCAAAAGGTGTGATCGTGTCACACCATAGCCACCTCTTGGGTATCACGAGCAAGTATTAAAATCACGGTATCGGTCGGCTCCGAACCGGTATGTATCGGTCGGTACGTACCAGTACCGGTCGATACGGACCGATACCGGTTGAGAAAAAAAAAACACGTACCGGCCGATTCGGATCGATACCGGTTGAGAAAAAAAAAACCCGAAACCCCCCCCCTAAAAAAAAAAAAAATTTAACCTGTCGGTACCGGTCCGTACCAGCCGTACCGGTCGGTACTGGCCTGAACCGGCCGATACGGACCGGTATGTACCGATACCGGCTAGTACGGGCCAGGTATCGGGGGTCTCAAACCGGTCAAAACCGGTACGTACCGGTATCGGCCGAGATTTAAAACCCTGATCACGAGAAAGTGTGACTGTTGTCGATCGAGGACCAAGAGTAAAGAAGAGTCGGCGCATGCCGAAGAAGACGACCATTGTGACAAGCTGACAGGGATGTCCAGAAGAGGCGATGCCCAAGTAGTGTTGGGAAAGGATGGGGCGCTGGCGGTCAGTCTACTCCAAGAAAGTCCATGTGCTAAAGAACAAGCCACCCATTGGAGACAATTGTCGGTGCCAACCTTGTTGAAGACGTGGGCTCCACCAAAGGTATAGTGCTGACACTGGGAGGTACTCCACTGCGGGTGCTGGTAGTGGTCGAGCCTCCCCAAGTGGCTCTAGTGGAACCTTCACTGAGACTGGTGTTGTAGGAAGCGGCTCCACTGGAGGTGGAGATATCATAGGCGAAGTCGGTGCAGGAGGCACAACTGATGGATGTTTGGCCGGGGCACGGACTCTACGTCGATATCGGCTTATAGCCTCTTGTTCAATTTCATCCAGCAGATGTATCACATCAGCAAACCTAGAATTACACGATCCTCCTTAATGCAAGAACCACTGGACAAACGAGTCGGCCAACAAATGTAGCTTTTGGGATCGACCCTCGATAAGCCCGATGTAAGTAGACTCAGAAAATATAACCGGGGATAGGGTATGACCAAATGTATCCATCCATCCTAGAAGTTGTGTAAAGAGGACTGTCTGATTGTAGCAGAGATGGGAGGAATGATGATTAGAGGTGGATCGGTCAAGATGGTAGGACATCTTGGTAAGAGCTCTGATACCAAATTTGATGCAGCATGATCGTGGCGATAGCGTAGGGAGGGAATGGAATGGCGAAGGGGGTTGTCGGCCTCACACCGACGATACTCCGACCTCACGCCGGCGAGCCTCTCGCTGTTCGATCCTCTCTCAGGAACGCAGTACGAAACCTCTCACAGGAATCAAAAGCAAAATATTGTCATTTTTTTCCATCATCATTCAATAATTTTATTCATCATACTTAGGCCTTTAAATAGGCTTACAACCAAATTCAAAAAAATAAAAACAATAACAACCAAATAATGATAGATTTGACTCAAATCAAATTTTACCATAATAATAACCTATAATTTTAAAAGATTTGAATCAAATCAAATCTTGCCCGAAATCTCCTAATTAAATACCATAATTAATAAATCCGAAAATAAAATGTTTTCGGATTAAAATAATAAGCTCGGAATAAAAATAATATTTTATTCCGAAATTAAGATTTTATTCCAAATATATTAATTTCAACATTTATTAACCCCGAAATTATTAACTTATTAATTGCTTGCCCAATCGGATCACGTCGTCGGTCCACCGGTGTGATGAAACGTGCGGGCTGCCTATATGCTCCCTCATCAGTTGTCCTAAAGATTTCTTTCTGGATTGAAATATTGAATCTAGATCCATAGGGTGACTTTAAACTTTAAGCTTATTTTTCTTAATTGAATCTAGATCCATAGTGTGACTATAAATCATTACAAGGATAAAACAAAACGGTAAAGTCTAATAAAGTCATTATGGTTTATTTAAAAAAAAACATCATTGCCGGTCCCAAGCTTGGATGAGAAAGGTTGAGGATTGATGTTAACTGAAAGCAGTCGTAAAAAACCTACTCAAACGATGAAATGAATCCTCGTTCGATAAACGTTAATGTTAGGTTGTCGCTTGTAAGTGACGCGCCATAACTTAACCCGATTGTTGCGAGAAATGAGCAAGGGTTTGCTAGATCATCACACACATAGTTACCAAATCAGGCGTTTTTTTTTGAAAAAACCGCGTATCAATCCGAAGTCGTAGCAAACAAGAAAAAAACTCGTTTTTTTGAAAAAAACGTTCGTACGCGTTTTATACGCGTTTAAAACGAGAAAAATGCGTATAAAACACGTCGGGTTTGGTCCGGGTTTAAATTGGGTTCGGGTTTTATTTTGTTCGTTCTTAATAAACGCATATGCTATATGTTTTGACCTTTTGATTACTTAATGTTGGAAAATGACATATATACATACGTGGTATGATTTTTAAGATTTTTTTATGTTTTTTCCGATGTTTTCACGTTTTTTTTTCCATTTTCATCGTATCTTTCCGTTTTTTTCCCTTGCCGTTTTTTTTCGTTTTCCGACTTGGTAACTATGGTCACACGCCAGTGGCGCACCATAACCTAATCAGATGTTGGTGAAAAATAAGCAAGTGTTTGCTAGGTCGTCACTCGTAAGTGGCGTGCTACAACAAAACTCAATTGGTGTAAAAAATATGCAAGGGTTGAATAGGGTTAGGGTCTCTTAGAAGCGACACGTTACAATGGTGACTAATTGGAGCAACTAGAAGACAGATTTTACATCAACTAGTACAAAAGCAAGCAACAAAAATAATCCAACAAAAGAGGAAGGTTAAATTTGTTACTTGGAATGTTGGGACTTTGACTGGAAAGAGTAGAGAATTAGTAGATACAATACGAGAGAGAATCAATATTGCTTGCTTACGAGAAACCAAATGGAAATGAGGAAAACCTAAGGAAATTGGTGATGGGCACAAACTTTTTTATTAGGGAATGATAGTAGTAGAAATGAAGTTGGAATATTAGTGGATAAAGATATGAAGGATAATATTGTCGAGGTTAAAAGGATAAGTGATAGATTATTAGATATAAATTTAATCTTAGATGAGGATATCATTAATTTAGTTAGTGCTTCTGCACCACAAGTAGGACTAGAGAATGTTAAAAAGTAGTTTTGGGAAGATATGGATGGAATAATACAAGGAATTTCATAGTGAGAGAATTTTTGTAGGTGGTGATTTAAATGACTATGTTGGGAGCATAGTTACCAAATCAAGCGTTTTTTTGAAAAAAACGCGTATCGATCCGAAGTCGTAGCAAATAGGAAAAAAAACTCGTTTTTTTGAAAAAAAAACGTTCGTACGCGTTTTATGCGCGTTTAAAATGGAAAAAACACGTATAAAACACATTGGGTTTGGTCCGGGTTTAAATTGGGTTCGGGTTTTATTTTGTTCGTGCTTAATAAACGCATATGCTATATGTTTTGAACTTTTGATTACTTAATGTTGGAAAATGACATATATACATACTTGGTATAATTTTTAAGATTTTTTTTGTTTTATCCGATGCTTTCACGTTTTTTTTTTCCGTTTTTTTCCGTTTTCATCGTATCTTTCCGATTTTTTCCCTTGCCGTTTTTTTCCCGTTTTTCGACTTGGTAATTATGGTTGGAAGAAGTAATAGAAGGTATGAGAGAGTACATGGCGAACAGGGTTTTGGAGACAGAAATATAATTGGAGATTATATACTAAAGTTGGCAGTGGCCTATGATTTAGCGATAGCAAATACTTATTTTTTAAAAAAAAAGATGAATATTTAATTACTTACAAGAGTGGATCAAATGCGACACATATAGATTATTTTCTATTAAGAAATAAGAAATCTAGATTCAAAGATTGTAAGGTGATACAAGAAGAATGTTTGACAACACAACATTGGCCAGTAGTTTTGGATGTGTATATTAATAGCAAGAAGAAAAGAAAAGAAGTTAAAATAAGCCCAAGAATAAGGTGGTGGAATTTAAAAAGGAACAATATGGCATCCTGTAAAGAGAATTTAGTAAAGAAGGGGAATTGGCTCTTGGAAGTACACCAAATATGATGTGGGATCAAATGGCAAACTGTATTAAGAAAATTACAAGAGAGGCTCTTGGAGAATTTAGAGGCTATCAACGTGGGGATAAAGATACCTAGTGGTGGAATGATGAGATCCAAAAGACAATCACGGAAAAGAGATTATGCTTTAAAGCAGTGTAGTCAAGGCAGCCAGGCGGCGCCTAGGCGTTTTGGCCTGTCTAGGTGAAGCGGCACCTAGGCATTACCTAGGCAGCGCCTAGGCGAGTAATTATTAAATATTTAAATATTTTTATATATAGTATAAATATGTATATACATGATTTTAGTAATCTAGTAACATGTTGATTATAATTTTCACCACCTAAAAGTCAATTTATCTAGAAAGTATCCATAAACTGAATCAGAAAATCAAAAAAATCCCAAATTCTTATATACCCATCATAAGAATTTGAATTAATTCAACTCAATTTTGAACCCCCCCAAATTCTTATGAACCAATCATCAGAATTTAAGTTAATTAAACTCAATTTTGAGTTTATTCAACTCAATTTGATTTAATGCAATTCAGTTTTTTGTTAATTTAACTCAATTTTGAAAACCACCGAAATACTTATGAACTCATTATAAGAATTTGAGTTAATTTAATCAATTTTGAGTTAATTCAACTCAATTTTGAAAAACCCCCAAATACTTATGAACCTGTCATAAGAATTTGAGTTAATTCAACTCAATTTTAAGT
This sequence comes from Chamaelirium japonicum, assembly GCA_947650365.1. Lineage (NCBI taxonomy): Eukaryota > Viridiplantae > Streptophyta > Magnoliopsida > Liliales > Melanthiaceae > Chamaelirium > Chamaelirium japonicum. The sequence continues at coordinate 117,153 of CANTAL010000389.1, read as the reverse complement.
TATTTCAACTGAATTTTTAGTTAATTCAACTCAATTTTAAAAACCCCCCAAATTCTTATGAACCCATCATACGAATTTGAGTTAATTTAACTATATTTTGAGTTAATTCAACTCAATTTGAGTTAATTCAACTCAATTTTGAGTTAATTCAACTCAATTTTTTAAAAAAACCCCAAATTCTTATAAACCCGTCATAAGAATTTGAGTTAACTCAACTATATTTTTAGTTAATTCAACTGAATTTTTAATTAATTCAATTCAATTTTGAAAAGCCCCCAAATTCTTATGAATCCATCATAAGAATTTGAGTTAATTTAACTCAGTTTTGAGTTTGTTCAACTCAATTTGAGTTAATACAACACAATTATGGTTAATTCAAATCAATTTTGGAAAAATCCCAAATAGTGTCAAGTGGAAAAATTGCCCAGGAGCCTAAGTGGCCGCCTAGAGAAGACCGCCCACCTAGAGAGTCGCCTAAATGCTTTGGGGTCCAAAACGCCTAGGCGACACTTTAACTATAGAGCTTTAAAGAATGGCATAAAACAAAGGATATTGAGGACTTAGAAAGGTATAAAAAAGGCTAAGAAGGATGCAGGAAGCTAGTTAGCAAGGCTAAGTTTGCATCTTTTGATAATTTTATGATAAAATAGGATCCAAGGAATGTGAAAGAAATATACAAATTAGTTAGAATGAGGGAAAAACTAAGGATATAGATCAAGTTAGGTGCATCAAAAGTGAAAGTAATACTATCTTGGTGAAGGAAGATGAGATTAAATACATATGGTAATGCTACTTCCAGAAATTAATGAATGAGAACCCCACTAAATGAGTGTATTTAGAACAACCGCAATCTAGGAATTGGCATGTTTACTTACTATCGTTCAATTAAAATAGTTGAAGTGGAGGAGGCTTTGAAAAAGATGCATAAAGGTAAAGCACTAGGCCCTGATGAGATACCAATTGAAGTTTGAAAAATCTTAGAAAGAATTGGATTAATTTGGTTAATTGGCTTGTTTAATAAAATCTTGACAACAAGAAAGATGTCAAATGATTAGAGAAGTATTATGGTACCTATATATAAGAATAAATGAGACATTCAAAATTGTTCTAATTATCGTGAAATTTAGCTTATGAGTCACCATAAAATTATGGGAGAGGGTGATGGAACAAAGGTTAAGAAAAATGACAATAATTTCAGAGAGCCAATTCGGATTTATGCCAGGAAGGTCCATAATAAAGACTATTTTCTTGCTGAGACAACTGATGGAAAGATTTAGAGAGAAGAAAAAGAATGTACATATGGTTTTCATCGACTTAGAGAAGGCTTATGATAGAGTACCGCGAGATGTGATTTGGTGAACTTTAAGGAGAAAAGAGGTGCCTCGAGGTTATATTGAAGGATTGAAGACATATGAGGGAGCAATTACTAATGTCAGAAGTAATTGTGGTGACATAAATGATTTCCAGTAATTGTGGGACTCCACCAAGGGTCAGCCTTAATCCCATACCTTTTTACTCTTGCCATTGATGAACTCATTGCTAATAGTCAAGAAGTGGTGTAGTGTATGTTATTTGTGATATAGTGTTAGTCGATAAGATTAGGATGGGGTTAATACTAATTTGAAATTGTGGAGGAAAACATTGGAAGATAATGGCTTAAAAATAATTCGAGCTAAAATAGAATGTATGGAGTGCAATTTTAATGAAAATAATAATGATAATGAAGAGCCAATTTCACAATTGATGGCCAAGAGGCACAATAATGTGATTGTTTTCGGTATCTTGTGTCAGTCATACAGAAGAATGGAGAGATAGATGATATATATCCAATAAGATTAGAGCGGGTTGGATGAAGTGGAGAGGGGCCTCGGGAGTGCTATGTGATCAACGCATACATTTAAGACTTGAGTGTAAATTTTATAAGACAACAATGAGACCTGCAATGCTATATGGTTCAGAGTGTTGGCCCTTAAAGAGAGCTCAAGCTCATAAGATGGGTGTGGCAGAGATGAGAGTGTTGAGATGGATGTGCAGAAAAACTCGGAGGAAAAAAGTGAGGAAAGAGTGTATTAGAGAAAATGTTGGAGTGGCACCAATTGAGGACAAGATAATAAAGAATAGATTAAGATAGTTTGGCCATGTACAATGTATAGTAGAGGCGGCCTCGATAAGGAGAGGGTCCAGGTTAGGGTGGAAGGTCTAAGGAAAAGGGGAAGACCTAGAATAACATTGATGGAAGTTATTAGAAGATATGGAAAAACTTTCATTGACAATAGATATAGACCTAAATAGAAATGAATGGTGAATAAGGATTCATAAAGCCGACCCTATGTAGATCATGGGACATGGCTTGATGGTTATGGTTATGATTATGGTGTAGTTTATTTAAATCTTTGGGGGATGTCTAGTATTCTGCTCCAAGAGTTTTCAGACCATGATCCTATGCTTCCTAATATTTTAGAACTTATTATATGTATTCCTTCATATATTACTGCATATCATTAGTAGAGTATATGGCATGACATGTAATCGAACCCCTGATATGCCCAAACAAAATTACATGTTTTATTTTTCACCGTAGGAGTGTAGGACTTTTCAAGTCCGTGGTCGACGTTTAACTGTCGTGTAAGTAGGATTCTAATGGTATCCTAAGTTAAAGAAAATGTCTGCCTTTGGAATTGGGCTCGAATGTTCTAGGTCTGCAATTATGGAGTTTTCAATGGACCTTGTTGAAAAAAAATTAATAATGTTGTTTGCCTATCTTCATGACCTAAGGTTTAGCTCTTAATGGGACTTCAGACTTGAGTGCTCTTTCTTTCATGGTTGTGGTTGTGTTGTCTAACTATAAGGTGGAGCGGGGTATCCATGTTTTACCTTTGAAGCTCGGGATTTCTTGGTGCCTCACTGTGTTGATTGATTTACCTTCCCATTCTGATTATATGCCAAAAATAGTTGCAGGGACTCGACCTATGATATTTGGAAGCGGACCTAGTTCAACATCCTCTAGCATCGCAACATACACGGGATCAGCAAAAACGTTCAATTTAGTGGAGATAGAGAGAGCTACCAACAGATTCGACGATTCAAGAATAATTGGAGAGGGAGGATTTGGACGCGTGTACCAAGGTACTCTTGAAGATGGAACCAGGGTGGCTGTAAAGGTTCTTAAGAGAGACGATCAGCAGGGAGGGCGGGAATTCTTGGCGGAGGTCGAGATGCTTAGCCGCCTGCATCACAGAAATTTGGTCAAGTTGATTGGTATATGCACGGAGGACGTCCGTTGTCTGGTCTATGAACTCATTCCTAATGGCAGTGTGGAATCTCATCTTCATGGTAAGTAATGGAAACATTATACTACTTTATAGATCTATTTGTTTGTACTTATTAGTTCAGTCATTCATGCTCTTCATCTTAAGGAGTGAACAAGGAAACTGCTCCACTGGATTGGAGTGCCCGTGTGAAGATTGCTCTCGGTGCAGCACGAGGTCTAGCCTATCTCCATGAGGATTCAAGCCCGTGTGTCATTCATCGGGATTTCAAGTCCAGCAACATTTTGTTGGAGCACGATTTTACACCCAAAGTGTCTGATTTCGGCTTGGCAAGAACAGCTGTGGACGAGGGGAATGAGCACATCTCGACACGTGTTATGGGAACTTTCGGGTACGAAGCTCTAAAACATCTTCATCTACTCTTCGTGTTTTGTACAAAAATAATGTGAATCGGCCTTTGCTTTTCCCGTAGCTACGTGGCTCCTGAATATGCGATGACAGGGCATCTTCTTGTTAAGAGCGATGTCTACAGCTACGGTGTTGTCCTTCTTGAGCTCCTCACGGGGAGGAAACCGGTGGACATGTCGCAACCTCCGGGGCAAGAGAATCTGGTCACATGGGCTCGACCGCTCCTGACAAGTCTGGATGGGCTAGAGACGATCATCGATCCGGCACTTGGTGTTGATGTTTCGTTCGACAGCGTGGCAAAAGTAGCAGCCATTGCTTCGATGTGCGTGCAGCCCGAAGTCTCTCACCGCCCGTTTATGGGTGAGGTAGTTCAAGCTTTGAAACTGGTTTGCAACGAGAGCGACGAGCATAATAGAGCATCGGGAAGCTGCAGCCAAGATGAGTTACCTGCTCCAGACACGGACATGAGGATCAGTATGGGGTTGGGTCTGGAAGCAGAGAGAGCGTTGTCGGCATCGGATATATTCAGTACATCTGCGAGGTTTACTGTGGAGGCATCTCGTTCGTCTCGAAGGCAGTCTAGTTCGGGCCCTCTAACGGCAGGCGGGAGCAGGCAGTCTTGGCGGAGGGTTAGAGATTTGTCAGGGGGAAGCATGAGCGAGCATGGGTTTGCTTTAAGATTTGGGACCGGTTTGGATGGTCACGAGCGGTGGCCATAGGGATTGGAGCTCCCGTACACTGGGAGCATTGTGTCCTTTCGGAGAACTCGCATAGCAGCTACGGTGCATGTGAGAGACAATGAGTCCAGTTTGGATGGTCACGAACAGTTTGGATGTTCATCAATGTGAAGCTACACTCCATTGGAAAATGGAAGAAAAAGTATGCGGTGGGGAAAAGTTGGGGTACTGGAAGATTTTCATTGCTCAAGAGTGCTATTGAATCTGGGGAGTGATTCTTTGGAACCTTGATATACAACTCCCCACTTCATTGCACAAGAGTGCTGCCTTTGTCTATTCTCACCTTTCAGGATTCATGAGCTAATCTGAATCAAGAATACTGAGGTTTGGATGATTAGCCATCCCACTTTTGTTTGAATTGGATTTAGGGTGATATTTCTTGTGATTCACTGACTTTGAATCGACAGATTGTTTTCGGTTTAATGTAAATTTACATTCAGGAGAGAAGATCACAGTTCCTAGTCATCTGAATCTGTTCTCGGTATTTGTCCGCCCACTTTTCTCGTGCTCTTTCGAGCCTTGGCAGTGTAAATATCATGAGTTGTGATGGACTTCAAGAAGAAAAAAATCTTCACACATCAGTAGAAGGTTTTGAGTTTCAGCTTCATCTCCTTGCTCAATGTTGTGATGTTTGTCCCTACTTGGGGTGGCTCTTCTGTATAATTTGCATGGAAATTGTTTTAGGCTGTGTTCTTTTAGGTCTGTTCTTTTGGGTTGGACATTGGTTTACCTGGGAAATCTAACTTTGTGCTATGTTCTTTTGTCCAATGATCCGGATAAGCTGATTTTCAAGATTCTGTTTTTCCTACTTTGGTGGCACATTGGAGTTCTAACTAAATTGGTTGGATATCGCTTGCCCACCACTCATGGGACACTTATTTTTTCGAGTTACCTTCCCAAAAGTTGACGTACAGTGTTGTTCAGTATTCGTCCCCTGATATTCAGATCTCCCACCCCAACGTTCCATCCCTTGGAGGCCATAATCGTCCGATCACCCCAAATGACCTGGCTTGAAATATCCCAGGTCACAAAAAACGTCGGAAATAAATGTCCCGGAAAATTTTGATTATCTTAACAGCTACAAAAGAACAAGGGCAATTTAATTGTTGAGACATCAAATGTCATGAGCGTAAGATGTCACAGGCAATTATATTACCTTAGCATAGCACTGCTTGCCCAAAAAATGGACCCTTACTGGGAATTGGGATTCCAAGGATGAGCACATTCATATGTTCTTTTGCATAACAGGGCTTACGTTTACTATAAGGGTCTGTTCTTTCTGGTGAGACATAAGTGGGATGGAAAATTCATTTGCTTGTGACATTCATAAGGACAATGATATCTCGAGAAATTAAATATCTCATGTTCGTTTTAGTTGGATAAATTCATCTAAATTTTTGATAGATCCAATAAATCTTGGCAAATAATGTCTTGCTCGACGTGGACAATCAATGTCCGACCAATTTCAATGTGATTCTAATGTGTCACCAAACTAGAAAAAAAAAAATCTTGAAAAACTATTTACCCGAGACATTCGACAAAAGAACATGCCAGGCACATCAAAGCCAACTTTTTGTGGGATTTAATTTCTCAACCAAAACCCCGATCTGTAAATCCCACTGCACTCGCCCATCCTCATGCCCGGTACCCAGAATTGGGAATAGTGAAAGCAGCGACTGTTCGGTACCGGAAAGCAGGTGGGGCTTTATGGAAAGCCCATTGGGAATGAACCCATTTCGTGGGAATTCCGATTCCCATGAAAAGAACACAGTACATGATCCTTCGTTTATAGCCTTTCTGAGATGTTTTGCCCCACTGGGCAGTGTTATATGCCTTTCCATGTTCCCCCACAGTTGAGTTCCTGTAAGCAAAACAAAGTGTTTGAGACTTGGCTCCATGCAGCAGCACATCAGGCATTGAAGCAGATTTTTTTTTTTTTTTGATCAAGAGGCAGAAAAGACTTTGATATTATACAGTCCAATATACCAAATTTCATCTCAGAAATTAAAACCTACACCGAATGATAGGGAGTTCCAAGTTTTTTCAACACTTGGTCTGAATATCTAGAAGTTACAGCTTCCACTTCCCAATCAAAGAACAAAGAGGAAACCATTCCAATTGTAATTCACCTTCGGACCAAACCGGAAAATGGTCAAACAACCGCACAGGGGTGTGCCTCGCACAACACAACAGTAAACCGAACCTCATCTCCCGTAGGGATGGTAGCGGCCCCCAGATCCCCGACCGCCGCCGTACACACCGTAACCACCACCGTACCCGTTACCAGCACCATATCCACCAGCACCATACATGGGGGCACCAAGGTTCGGGCCGAACGCCGCGCCATAACCGGGGACCCCTCCGTAGCCATAGCCTCTGCCGTAGCTTCCACCTCCTCCACCGTAATAGATGCCCCCAGATCGGTAACCACCAGCGTACCCATATGCGCCGCCTCCAAACATACCGTGTGCTTTTCCTCTGCCGGAGCCATAAGCAGCCCTCCCACTGAACCCTGGATCTCCACCAGCTTTCTTCGGTTCAGCCTTTTTTATTTCAACCTGAAACATTGAATGAGTGGTGGTCACAAACATCACCAATTTATTCCCTTGCAATGTTGTCAAATGAGGCTTCCACTATAAATCAAGAGATTTATCCCAATGTATGTATCATTCCTTACTCCAAAAACAATTTAGAATCATAGTCTAGTTATAGATGCAGCTACAACATTCATTTTCACCATAGACATCTCACGGTATCCACATTCTCTTAGTTTGAGTCAATTAAAGGCAACTCTAATGGATGAATTTAGCAATCAAGGATCATTTTGATAAAAAAAAATAATAATTAACATGGAAGAGATTGCTGAAGTAAAACAGAGGATACAACCTATGATCTGAAACGGGCTCCTAGGATTTTCCCTATTCTCAGAGCTCCTAGCTGCTATGTAGGCTGGGGGATTGAAGAGCACTCCAACGGGCTCCTCGATCTCTCCCTATTTCTTGTGAAAGGATCAAACTGTGAGCCCATGAAAGCAACTTTCGAAGAGCTGTTCAGGAAATTAACAAACTCAAGGAACTTTCGTTTTATTCAAACTGGGGGGCCCACTATCCAAAGTTTCCCTATTGCTCTCACAAGCCCTAGCGAGAGCAATAGCGAACTATCAAATAGACAAAATTTGAAGGAGCCCATCGAAAACCCTTATGAACCATGCTCCAACTTTTTTCAGTACAGTAAGAAAGGATGACAGTCCTAGGAGCCTGTTGGAGATGCTCTTATGATGGTGGTCACAAAATAAATCAGACCTGACAAATGGCCAATATCATGCCAATAAAAAACATCCGGGTGATTTTAAAATGATTTCCAGCAGCTTTAGGATCTCCATGTACGTCTCTGATTATACTCCATGGAAGCGGCTGCCTCCTTTAAAATCTCTTAAACAAACTTCCTTTTAGGGTATTTCTAAAATAATTTCATTATCAGCAATTTCAGTATTAAATCAGCAATTTTCATACGTCTTATTTATAATAGGAATTAAAGGGTGCCTAGAGGATATATGAAAGGATGCAATGCGGTTTAGAAACTCTAATTTGCAACTCCTCTTCGTTATGATGGCAGGAGCGGCAAATACGCCTTTATTTTGCCCTTTTACATACAACAGGACCTCCAAGCTGAAGTTTCAAAATAACATTCGACCTAACACATACACATGAGTGCGCGTGTGTATATATTCGTGGTTTGGGGCGCAACATCCCCGCCCGTGACATTACCATTAAATATTGATTTTCGTTCAACAAAAACCAACATTACCACTAAAACAAAGCGTGATGAAAAAAAAATCACCTGCTTCCCTCCAAGTTCATGCATTTTACCCTCCGATATGATTTTTTCCACAGTGTCCTCATCTTCAAATGTGACAAAACCAAAGCCACGTGAACGACCTGTGCTGTGGTCCACCATTATCTGGTGCTCAGCCACTTTACCGTAAGTGGCAAAGTGCTCCTTCAACTCATCTGAAAGATGAAATCAATAAGTTCAGTATACCAGTTAAAGAATGTTATAAGAGCTAACAGTGTAACTACTACCTTCGGTTAGTGACGTGGGTATTCCACCCACAAAGATCTTCTTTGTCTTCATGCTCCCTTTAGATGCCATGTCTTCTCTTGGGACTGTCCTCTTGACTTCTACCTAAGTTTGGGAATGAACAAGGATTCCCATGATAGCATTGATTCAGTACAATGTGATGAATGAAAAGTAAAAAGGGGAGAATTGTAACACAAGTGCAGTGCCGGTTCTACCGTTCTCCCCTCTATAACATGCTCGTCTGCCAAAACCTTGTCAATAACAGATGGGTCAACAAATGTTACAAATCCAAATCCACGTGGCATTTGGGTATGTTTATCCTTCATAATCACAGAGTCAGTGATCTCCCCATACTTCTCGAAATGCTTAGCAAAGGTGTCTGAAATGGCATAAGCAAACAACAAAGTAAGCGAGTCAGGACAGAATGTCATAGATGCCAACAAAAAAGAGTCAATAGATAGTCTATAATACTAGATATTGACCCCACAGAGCTAAAACCAAGCCCAATCAGCAAAAACAAACGGAACAAATCCACAGCTGCATTCCCATTTTCTTCTTGACTCTAAACATTTTATGATGGGAAAACGATTTAACCTGATAATGTAGTCAAAATTATGGCAAAAACATGATAGGTTCAAGAAAAAACGAAAATGTCTATAAAAAGTAAAAAAATACTGCAAAAAGTTTACAATTTTCAAAATTCTCATGTTTTCAATTCCATTTACAAGGGCCTATTCAATGATAAAATTTTGACAACTCAATAAACAAAATTGCCCCATCCCTGTGAACCTCTGGTAGGACCAAACACCCAGTCAACGAACGGGCCCATTACTGTTTTGGCCCCACCCGACCCGATTTACACCCTTACCCTTAGCTAAAAGACCCTAAAAATAAGAATGCAATTACCTGCAATTATTGCTACAGAAAATTCAACTTGGATCTACCATTTATAAGATTCATCTGGCTACGTACAATGGGAATATCGAACCCGTATGGGCTCGGACTGACCCCCAGCCCCAATCACCCAGTTCGACCATGCTCGAGAACAGTGCTTGGCCTGTTTGGGCCAGCTAGACCTGACCCAACTCAACCTGATTTACACACCTACGGTTACCTAAAAGACCTTAAAGATACGAATGCAATTTTATACATTTTTCTTCTGTGATGATGCCTTTCAAACCATGCCCCTGTCTAGATTGAATATATCATTTTCAACCAATCAAAAACACTGAAAATGAATGTTAAAACCAAAGTTAAAGCTGCAGGTGGCCAAGACGAGTCCAACAAATTAAGTCTTACCCAAAATGCAAGGTAGTACACAAACAGCAGAATGAAATAGGTGACATGGCATGTAGAATTGATAATAGTATTTCTACAGTAGCCACAACTCACAAATAAACAGCATCCAATGTTTTAAAAAGCGCTAGGCGGACCTAAGGTGGTAGGGGAGTTCAAAGGCGGAAGGCGAATGCCTAGGCGGGCACCCAGAGATTGAGGCGCCCAAAATTTAATAAAATATTTTACTTAGAATTTGCATGACGTCAGCATCAGCATTTGGGATGCAAGGCGATACAAGTTGGTATTATCCATCCACTGGAATCAGCTTTCATAAATAAGTTATCAACGCCCTTCCCATTATGAGTTCTATAATTGTCAACATGAGTGTCTTGGAAACTTCACACAAAGGTCAAGCTCAAAAATGAAATTTCAGTGCTAGAACAGAAATTTTTAACCACTCTTTTATATGATGGAAATTAACGTGAACAAAAGGTAATGACAGTAATGTCCATCAGAAGTTGACTAAAAGACATATGCTAATACACATCACCAATGTTTAGAAATATAATTACCTTACTACCTATGGAATTATTGAACTCATCCTCAACTATAGTTCATAAATCTTCATATTGCAGATACTCCAAATCAAGTGAGAAATCATAGATAAAGTGAGGCAGCTCAGAAATTGGATATGAAGTATCAGGCCTTGGAGCCATGCTCTCTGCAGGTAACCAAATAAGCTTCCCTTCTTCGTTGACCCCCTGTCACTTTGTTTTATCACTACAACTCACAAAATGATGATTTGCATTGGACGCTTTCAATCTATATGGGGAAGTTGGTTCACTTTGGCTCTCTGACTTATAATTTGTGACATAAGACAAATGCAACCCCCAATATCAAATGTTGACTTCTAATGTCTTCATCTGGAAGACCGGGACCCTAGATGTTTCCTAATCGAGCATTCGAGCGGAACCTTGGAGGGTTGCTCTCCGGTTACAAGAGCTTCAGCTGGGTAAACAATAATGTCTATCTCACTATTTTTCAACTGGCCTCTAAGTTTCTTTGTAAATCCCTCTCTTGCCAAGTTGCCTCAGCACCAAACTTGACGGCTGATGCCAGGTTAACAGCTGGTGGAAAAATACTAGGCAATCTTTGTTGGAGTTTAAAAAGTTATGCTCTATAATCGAGACCCCATCTTAATGGGATAAGACTTGGACTATGGTGACACTTTTCATCTAATATGACTTGAAGAGCAATATATGTATATGTAAAGAAAACACAGTTTAGACCAGTACCACCAAAGCCACTTAGATGTTTGACATGTATCTTGTAATGTGCCTCAACTAGAGTAGCAAACTGAATGTCGAGCCTCCCAAGTCCCAACAATGCTACATTGACGAAAGTCGATAGGTACATACCCTCTCTTCCTTTTGAGGGCCACCAGCTATCGCACTAACTGATTAACGTCATTTATTTTGTCTACTACATTTGTTATCATACAAAGAGAACCTTAAATGTTAGAGAACATTCTGACTTTGATAAATCCGTGACTTCTGCCTCCCCATGTAGCTCCATTGCCATACTTGTGCGCCATTTTAATTTGTTTAAAGCTAGCAACAATTGTTCTCTTCCTTTAAACAGCATAAAGGCAGCTCCATTCGGTCCAACGAAATATTATAACAGAGTATCAACAGTAAAAAAATATCTTCGAGTTCATACTAGGCCACTGCCTTGACTGGAAAGTCCTCGTACAATAAGTTCCCTTGAAATTCTTAAAAAGTAAATTAAGGGACCAGATATCCTCTAAAAGTGGAGTACTCGGGCCTAACTCAAATGAAGTTTGTTAGCATTGTAAGCACCTTTGATGGCAATTATTTCAACCATCAATCTATCATCTGCAAGAATTGGTTTCCCTTAGAGCGAGTTAGTTGTTTGATCTGGCAATGGGAAGCAAGCCAACATCTCATCATGATTCTGAATGCTCTGTTGTTAGTATCGTACGATACACGATACGTATCGTACGATACACGATACGTATCGTACGATGCGATACGAGACAGTAGAAAAACGATACGTATCGTGTTTACGTATCGTTTTTCTCCTGTATCGTACGATACACGATACGATACGCTACGATACACGATACGGTCCGATACGGTAAAAACATGTTTTTTTGTATTTTTTTTTTACTTTTAAAATGATTTTTTTTCTCTTAATTTCCCAAAGGACTATATAGGTCTCTTAGAGTTAAAAAAATACTTAGGAATATTTCTAACCTAGAGTGAAGTGATACTAATTTTTTTTTAGAAGTTTATAGATGTTTTACAAATCTTTCTCTAGAGTTGTCGGAGCCCAATGCCATTTGTTTTTTAAAATTTTCTAGAGCTTATAGCACCAAATATCTACATCTTCACTAATTTCAATAGTTATAGGATTCCATTTCTACCTACCTACCTACCTACCTATATATATATATATATATATATATATATATATATATATATATATATATATATATATATATATATATATATATATATATATATATATATATATATATATATATATATATATATATATATATATATAGGGCTGGGTTCCTATGACATGTCATAGGGAGTACCCTATGACATATGGTGAATTAGTAATGCTAGAATGTTTAGAATATGCTGAATTTTTTTTAGGGTGATCACCATACTCTAGATAGAATGTCCACAAAAAATCAAAGCATTCTAAAACTTGTTGGGGCATCAAATGCTAGAAGCTTTATTGGCCATCCATTTTAACCGTTAAATTGAAAATCATATTTGATGCCTCTAGAAGTTTTAGAATGAGCCGATTTTTTGCGGGGGTCCTATCTAAGATAGGATGATCATCCTCATAAAAATTCAGAACATTCTAAATATTCTAGGGTTACTAACTCACAAATGTCATAGGGTACTCCCTATGACATGTCATAGGAACTCATTTCCCATATATATATATATATATATATATATATATATATATATATATATATATATATATATATATATAGGGGCATGCTATAATGCGGCATGCGGTAAGTGCGGCACTGCACTACAACCGTCTGATGCACTGTTGCGTGCATGCGATGCACGCAGCACGTGCATCAGACGACTGCGATGTGGTGCCGCACTTACCGCATGCCGCAGCATAGCATGCCCCTATATATATATATATATATATATATATATATATATATATATATAGGGGGATGCTTAGGTACTGTTTGCGGTCTATGAGGTCCGCAGCCGTCCGATGCACCCGCCGCGTGCATCCGATGCACAGAGTGGTGCATCGGACGGCTACGGACTTCAGACCGCACCTAAGCATTCCCATATATATATATATATATATATATATATATATATATATATATATATATATATATATATATATATATATATATATATGTGTGTGTGTGTGTGTGTGTGTGTGTGTGTGTGTGTGTGTGTGTGTGTGCGCGCGCTAAAGGAAAGAAGTGGATGACTTTGAATAAGAAAATGAGGATGAGAATGAATATGAATAAGAGGTGCAAGAGACATTAGAGGAAGATAAAGAAGCAAGTGGTGATAAACTATATATTGGTGATGATCAAATTGATGATGTAGATGCGGTGGAGATTGAAAAATAAGACATTCCTACTTTTTGAGTTTTTGTTTTGTCTTCATTGACCATTCAAATATTTTGAGAACAATATATTGATAGATCATAGATAATACTTATATATGATTTATTTTTTATAGAAATATATACATCATATTTTTTGTATAGGCCAATGTTATGTTTGATGTGAAATTATAAGGAATGTCTTACTCTTCTACTTGACTTTTCATATTTAATATTCTAGTATGTGCTTTCAATATTTATTATATATATATATATAAAATATAAATTTAACCGTATCTTACGATACACGATACACAAAATAGGAAAAACGATACACGATATGACAACCTTGTCTGAATGTATTAAGTTTTTGGTCCAACAAGTTCATCTAAGCTTCTAATACATCTTCTATAAGCTTCTAATACATGTTAGTTTACGCAATTTCACATCTGCCCTAGAATGCTAGAAAACCTATTTGTCCCTCAAAATTTTATAAGTATCAATTATTTGAAAGCATGTTTTTCTTCTTTTTTCTTCCACACTGCGAATTGTATTTGATATCCATTTCTTACTCAGATTACACTCACAAATTTATAAACCTTTGGTTATTATCTTCTTGATTCAATTCCTTTCCACCATGTTTAAACGACATCTAACCTTATGTATGCTTCCAATGAAAGAACCATGATGCTCCCACAACTAAGCTCCCTTTTGCAAAAAAAAAATTGAAGAAAATAACGCCATTATTGTCAAAAATATATATATCTTTCTTTTTCTTTGTGTATGTATAAAAATCATTAGTCCAAGTAGGGCCCCATTAAGCAAACCAATGCCATCTTTGCATTGTGCCAATCATGTCATCCAAGATGCTTGAACTTTAACTAGGCCACATGCACGATCTACCGTTGGCCTGTTGTTCCCAATAACCAGTGTTACCAAAGTCGCCGATTTTTTCAAAAAATCAAGATTTAATCACGATTTAATCCCCCAGCATTTGCTACAGCATTAAGTCGCGATTTTTTAAAAAAATCGGAAACTTATGCGTTTTAAACGCATTTTACGCAACTTAATACCATTTTAAACCCGACCCAATCCGACCTGACCTGTGTTTTTAAAACAACCCGAAGACCGGGTGATCGGGTCCTTTGCTTCAAGCATAGTGACAAAGTTCGGGTTCGGCAATAAGTCAGGGAGGAAAAAACTCGGAAAAGTTCGGCGAAAAGCGGAAAGTTCGGGAAAAAAACGGATAAAAGTCGGAAAAAAAAAAAAACGGGTTCGGGCTTTAATCGGTGAGGGTGAAATATGGAAAAAAACGGAAAGTTCGGGGCATTCAAAATTCCAGTTAAGCACCTAAGACATTTCTACATGACGTGGCATCCGATCACAGCTCACAGGAATTGACACCAATGGTTGTGATCAGGACACACATATGTCCTGGATTGTGTCACAAAAATCGGTAAAAAAACACGTTTTTTAAACATTTTTTTTCAAAAAAACGGCAAAACATCGGCGATTTTTGTAACTTATAAAAATCGAAAAAAAATCGGCAACAAGTCGGCAGTCCATAAAATCGCGTTTAAAACGCGTTTTTTTTGAAAAAATCGACGAACTTTGTTACTATGGCTTCAGGCGATCAGGTCCGCTGCTTAGGGTTCGGGCAAACGGTGACGGGAGCCCTCCGGCCCGCTGTCCTCCTTCGGCGACTCACAGGTGAGTCATCCCTCCTACCTCCTCCGGCAGCTCACAAGTGAGTCCTCCCTCCTACCTCCTCCGGCAGCTCGCAGGTGAGACATTACTTTACAAGATTTGAGGCCAAAAGAAAATATATGGTGTTCTTCCAACCCTTTTCCCCAAAGGTTTGGTTCTTCGATAAGTTCGTCGTCGCTTATCGGAATTCGTATTTTTATATAACTTCGTCATCGCTTATCGGAATTATTCGATAACTTTGTCGTCGATAACTTCATCGTCGCTTATAAAATATCATGTGTATATGAAAAGTGAAAGAATCAATGAAATCATCTTTTAATATATCATTTGTATTTTTTGTATTTATTTAATATTTTAATTAAATGTTATGAATCTTACGATTTACGATTCGATTCAGACCCCTGACGATTTACGATTCGATTCGGACCCCTGACGATTTACGATTCGATTTGGACCCCCGTCGATTTACAATTTGATACACGATTTACGAACCTTTGATGATATAGATTATAGAACTCAATAATGATGAGTTTTATTGATATTTGATGGCACATGCTATATGATTATGTAAACTTGTTTCAACTAGTTATTTAATTGTGTGTGTGTGTACATATATATATATATATATTTTTTTTTTTTTTTTTTGCATGCCTTATTTCAATCAGGTGCTCGCCTCGCCTCTTGCCTCAGGCGCCAGTAAAGTTGAGCGCCTTCAGTCCGCCTTGACTACACTGAGTTGTTTACAAAGACTCCTCTATTTTCTACTTCCTCTCGCCGTTTCATTCACATGTAGACAAAAGTCAGGAAGGTAATTCAAATCGACATGGAACATGTTCCCTATGAGCATGTGTCATGGCAAGGTATTCGCAGTTCCAAACAAGTTTGGCACCTAAATTGACTAAATATTGCTTCAAGCCACAAGCTACATATAAGTGAGATAAAAGCAAAATAAAATGCATGAGTTTTTTCTTGCATGAAAAAGTTACATACATACTATGTGCACTTGTCCAAATACCAATACAAGAAAGTAAATGCTCACATGCACTCATATAGAAGGCCAGTTATAGAAATATTTAAAGTTCAAATCTAACTGATTAAGAGAATGTTCAGATGTAAGGGCAAATAGCAACCAAAAATTCATGTTATCATGAGTCTAAGTTACAGTAGTAGCTAGCATAGTTATGTATTGATAATCACGAGATAAGCAAGAATGTTTCTTACACACAAATACTGCTAGAGTCTACAAAGCAAGCCCAGGTGCAAAAATACAGCATTTCTAGAAATGCCTTATCAATAAAGTTTATGTGAGATAAGCCAAGTCAATGGGATTAGAGATAGATGGAAAGGATGATCAAAAACCTAATCAAAACTCTACAGGAGGAGCCTATTCTGAAGAATCACAATCGAGGATTTGGCAGCAGTACCGTTTCTCAATCAAAATAACTGAAGCGGTGGAGGATTTGAAAATGATGCAAAAGGACAAGGGCTTAGACTTTTAAGAGAGAGACGATTGAAATTAAGAAAATCTCTAGAAAAATTGGTTAATTTCGGCATCCAAAAGTCCAAATTAAGATTGTTGGACTTGTCCCTATGTGGCAGCACAAGTCCAACATGGGAAATTAGAACCTTGGCTTTGCACTGTCGTGCAAAACCATGTGCGGCCGCACACGTTATATTTGGCCGCATACGTGCTTTCTTGCATGTGCAGAGTTCGCATAGTATTTTTTGGGGGGTCCTTTTGTATATACGACTGCACATGATAGCAGTTCAAATGAAAGAATAAATTATTCAAACAATGAAAGTGAGTATATTGTTATGCAAGCAATGAAAAGTGACGCTAACATTATAGACTATAGTAACAAAAAAAAAAGAACTATAGAATGATCAATGATTAGCCTATCCTGGGATCCATAGCATGTTATACTAGATTTAAGTGTTCCGGTTGTATTTTTCTCCTTAACACTATTTATATAATGTAAGAAATCCCTCATGCTTTGCATGGCTTTATTCACAATAGAATTTTCTCTCTTAAATGCCACCTTCAATGTTTTAAAAAACGGAAGGCAGAAGACGGGCGGTCAAGTGGTTTCAAGGCGGAAGGCGGAAGACTAGGCGGGCGCCCGGAGAAAAAGGTGGGCGCCCACCTATATAAAATATATTCTATATATTCTATATGTATGTATATATATAAATTCATTAAAAAAATAATATTAGAAAGTTTTACATATGCAAACATCAAAACTACCGATCTGAATATAAAAGTTTTATGAAAAGGGAGGAGGGGATTGGGTGGGTAGGGGTATTTCGGTATGGTTACCTCAATACCTATACCCGATTGTCCCTCTAACTTGACTATACCAGATAATACAGTTGTACTCCAACTTTATTGTGATGTATCCAAATTTCAACCAATCATATATTGTTATCCAAATTCTATCCACACTCATACCATACAAGAACCAATATAGTAAAAAATCGTAAGAGCTTCTTAAACATTTCATCACAATACATTGAAAAAAAAAATTCCTCAAGCAATTGCATATGGTGAAGAAACAGAAAATTCATTACAGAAAAAAAAAAAAATTCCTCAAGCAATTGCATACAGTCATAGTAACAAAGTTCACCGATTTTTTCAAAAAAACGTGTTTTAAACGCGATTTTATGGGCTGCCGACTTGTTGCCGATTTTTATAAGTTACAAAAAGCATCGATGTTTTGCCTTTTTTTGAAAAAAAATGTTTAAAAAACGCGTTTTTTTACCGATTTTTGTGACACAATCCATGACACATGTGTGTCCTGATCACAGCCATTGGTGTCAATTCCTGTGAGCTGTGATCGGATGTCACGTCATGTAGAAATGTCTTAGGTGCTTAAATGTAGGCTAAAAACTGGAATTTTGAAGGCCCCGAACTTTTCGATTTTTTCCATATTTCACCCTTGCCGATTAAAATCCGAACCCGTTTTTTTTCCCGACTTTTACCCGTTTTTTTTCCGAACTTTCCGATTTTCGCCGAACTTTTCCGAGTTTTTCTCTCGCCGACTTATTGCTGAACCCGAACTTTGTCACTATGCATACAGTGAGACCGCCTAGGCGCCCGCCTTTTACCCGCCTAGACGGGCACCTAGGCGGGTCGGATCCCGCCTAGACGCCCGCCTTTGTTCAACCCGCCTGCAGTGCCGCTTTTTGCTGAAGTGGAGCGGCCAACCCCCTAAAACGCCTAGGCGGCCGCCCGGACCGCCTTTTAGAACAGTGGTCACCTTTTAGTCATCATTTGAATTCATTTAGGTTAGACAAGATACTCCCCTTCAAACTTTTGCTCTCAAACTAGTAGACATCTAGCTTGTCGATAAACTGCATTGATTGAACCTCCTCCAAATTTCCTTAGTCAAATTTCTTAATAATATATTGCTAAAGTTCATTGGATATATGCAATTTATTTATTAAACACTCAATCGTTGATTTGAAACCACAACCAAGAATTATTCCTCGTCAAGAAAGCCCATCTTCTTGAACCATATATTCAGATTTTGGTAGGACTTTGCCCTCCTGTAGTCAAGTATAAACTTAAGATGCTATTATTAGAACTATGACTAAGACTAAAGCATGAAGAGAAATCTTGTCTATGCTTTTCTTATGAAATATAAAATGCACTATATATGACGATAATAAGGCACACACGGTGAACTCAGGAGATACAATATGTGACATTACAGTTGATATGTGACATTTTATATGTCGCACAGTGACATATAGTAAACTATATATGACTATAATAAGGCACATACAATGAACTCAGGAGATATAATATGTGACAGCCTAGATGCAACAAATATTGATTGGGCCCCAACAGTTTATATGCATTCATTTTTTTCGTTGGTTGCTTCAATTAATTGCACGCAAATATACTTGACAAGATCTTTATTATTGATATCAACTGCGTATGAGAGATGCTAAAAAAAGTTAGATTTTTTGGAATATAGGATTTCCTAGTTATCGCTGTGTCGATTTGTATAAATTACAATTAAATAGATTCCACTGCTGATAACTCAAACTATATAGATCTATAGGAATATTTAATTAAAAATGTGAATGGGATTTGAATAAAAAAATTTGTGATAAAAAAATGTTTTGGTGTTAAATTAAAGAATTTAGATATAAATCTATAACACATGTCTACTGGCCCATTATTCCACTTTGATGATGATAGGAATGTATAATAAGGTTTCAAATGCTCATGAAATTTAGTTCGTAGATTTGGTCAATGAGGAGTTTGATTGTCTGTATTTGCCCAACCAAATAAATATACCAATCCCTGAAATAATCGAGGCATCTATGCTTATAAATAGACCAACATACCATCAGTTATCTTGTGGAAGCTTCATAGCTCAAAATACGAAAGTCCTGAGATCTTCGGTCATCCAATGAGATCAAAAGGTATTCAACCTCAATAATGATGCCTAGTAATACTCTATGCAATTGAAGCATATTGTATCTTCAGCATCCAACAGGTGAAGTTCACCAAACCAATAATGAGACCAAATCTATAACCACAACTCGCAAAAACAAAACACGACACAATCCGTATACATATTCTGTTCTCAAAAATTCTGAACAAAAAATGGCAACAATTATCAATGAACTGCTCTCTGGTTCTTCTACCTAGAACTATGCATGATGCTGGAAAGTGCTATCCATTTGTGTGTTGGAATTCAATTTTGTTTGCAAGCTTCATACTTTGAAATGGCAACGAGAAGGTTCTGACTAGTTAGCAACATTTCATAATGTTATGATTACGGCCAGATAAACACAGTAGTAAATTGTGGTAGAATATGCAATTCTCGAGGATTGAGGCTCTGCCAGTTAGCTCTACACAAATGCCAGAGTTCACAAGCACACAGTGACGCTAAAGACACAGTCTTGAATGAACATACTTGTACCCTTCTTAAATACAACAAGAACTTGCATAACCGCATCAAAACAACAAAAAAACGATGAATATAATGGTAAGATCATACCTTCGGCTGTTTCCCAAGAGACGCCTCCGACGAAGATTTTTCTAACAAACAACAAAAACCAGGGTTACCTTCCATTTCCTTCATGTTCCCGGTTGGCATTCGTTTGGGACCGAATGTTCACCCCACCAAACCCTAACCCTAGATCCTAGATGCAAGAAAAATCTAACACGATACAAGCATAGCATCTAATGAATCTGCAAGGAAACCCTAGGACCATACTACTAACCCCGAAGAAGAAGAGGAACCGCTAACAGGATCGGATTGCTTTATCTCCTCGCCGGCGCTATCTACCTTACCTACCCCCTTCTCTGGAGATTCACCTCCCCCATCTTCTCCTCCTCCCTCCTCCTCCTCCTCCTCCTCTACCTCTTCCACCTCCTCCTCGACCTCCTCTTCCACCTCTTCGACCATTTCGTCCTCTTCCTCGATGGCGTTGATCTTCTCCTCTGCGGCATCCATGGCTAGCCTTCTTCTATCTCTACGAGGCCTGCAAGGAAGCAAGGGTTATTGAGCGAAACCCTAGCTGTGAATTGTGATCTAGAGAGAGAGAGAGAGAGAGAGAGTGATGCCGGATGAAAATACCTTCCCCTTTTCTCTCTCTAGAATTCTTTAGCAGCGGAGCGAGGGAAGAAAAACCCTAGCAGCCTCGAGGACGATAGATATGGTGGTGGAGCAGACAGGGGGCGATAGTTTAAATGGAGCGAAGTACGGAAGTGGAGCTCCCAAAAGCTCTCTCCTCATGAGGAACCCAAATGGCAATTTGACTCCCACATCCACCCCCATGTGAGGCACCTACGAAATTACTAAGGGCCCAATTTTGATGGGGGCACCCCCACATAAGGGTTTACCTCTATCCTCCCCTTCGTTTTCTTCTCCGTGTCCTCCCCTCCACGCCACCCCACCCCACTTTGACAGCCCATGTTGTCGTGGTGGTGTTCACCCTCCTTTCCCTTTCCTCCTCCTTTGTAGAGACATGTCGGATGTACCGGCCGACCTGATGTGTAATTGTTGCTAGATACCAACTCAACAATTCCACACTATGTCGGACCGACATTGCTAACAATGAAGAGCCACCGACATCCACCGAACTATTCCACAACATATCAATTGCTTCCTCCTTCCTAGAGGTGCGTCGGTTGCTACCGGCCGACCTGATGAGCAATTGTTTGGTGGATAGCCACTCAATAATTTTACACCATGTCGGTGGCTACCGACCTTCACTGTCAGCGGTGAAAAGGCACCGATATCCAACAAATAATTTCACAATGTGTTAGCCGGTAGCGATCAACACGTCTCCAAAAAGGAGGAGGAAGGGTAAGAAAAGGATGAGGAGGAGAAGGAAGTAGAAGGGAAGGAAGAAGAGGACCAGTGGTGGCGGTCGATTGCACAGGACCAACGATAGTGGGGTGCATGGGACCGACAGTGGAGGTGACGGTACCCTTATCGATATGCCTCGAAGGTCATGGGGACACATTGAGCATTTCATCTTTTGTTAAGTTGGGGGGGGGGGGGGGGGGGGGGGGGGGGGTGTGGCTAGTAATTTTATGGGTGCAAAAAGCAACACCCTTGAATTTATTGTACAATAGATATTATATAGAGACACATTAAACCAATAGCCACCTCGTATAGACCCAACCTTAAGCCAATTTGTAGGCCCGTGGGTTGGGTACAAATTCTGAACACAACACCTAACCCTTGGCCAAGATAGGTTTTGACTAGGGGTGCAGCTTAGTCCAAGTCAAACCAAGAACTGAACCAATCAAATATTAAGGGTTGGTTTGGTTTGGTTCAGATTTTTTATGATTCTAGGTTGGGTTCAGTTCTCGGTTTTGAAAATTTGATCAAATCGATTCATTTTTGGGTTAGGGCTTTCGGTAGAAATAAAGCAACTCGAGAATCGAGTATGTACCTTTGTGTACTTCGATTCTGGATTTGGCTCAGTTGACTTAGTTGAACTGAATCTATCTTCTTATATTTTGATTTCCATTATCCTAGGTCGGTTTGGTTAAGCGAGTCTCACAGAGTCTCAAAGTCTTTGAGAATATCGTTATTCTTTTAAAATTTTGTGATTGATATTCATGAAGACACAAATGTTTTATTTCCTCCTTGTTGTGAGATATTGATGAAGTTCATACTCCATTATAATTAAAATAAGTTATGAATCCTCACAAGATAAAATAAATAAATAAATAAAAGAAAATAAACAAAATAAAAAATAAGAATTGGAAATAATTTGTATAAACAATCTAAAAGGAGTGGTGTTTCAATATGCAACTATACATTAAGGGTGAGGGGAGTGTTCATTTTGCCCTTCTTGCTATCTTTTTTTTTTCTTCCCTTCAATGAATCATATTCATTCCTACTACTTAATCTCAATATAATCGTGATAACCAGTGCTCCTGCGTGGGAATATTACAAACATGGTAACTTCGAGCCCTAGTCTATCTTATATTCTAAGCACCAATATATGAGTTACTAATCAAGAGGGCTCTTAAAAAAAAGTTAATTTGATCTTGTATCATTTCAAAAGTTCATTATCTATGGAATTTTATTTTCATCATTATTTTAAATTATTTATTTGATGGTCTTGTTAGAAACTATGTAAAAATAATTCTTATTTAATATATCAATTTGCAAAAACACTCATACTTTGATGGAGTTTGTAATGTCGGGTGAAGAAATTTCGTTCTGTGTTTATAGCCAAGCAATGCTATTCAACCTGAAAAAATAAATATTTAACTCTAATGGTCATCCAGAATTATGTGGCATCCAATCACAACATCACTCTGCCTACCGGTCTTGGCTGAGTGTGATTCCCTAATCGGGTTTGCGTGGAATGGACGACTGTGATCCAAACATGCCATTCTGCTTAAACGTTTTGGGTTAAATAGTATTTTTTAACACCCCCCCCCCCCCCCCCCTCTTTTTATTTGACTAGTCAAACATATATGATTGTTAGGCCGTTTTGCTCCTTCATGTTAAGAAACATAATATTGAGGAAAAACATTTTAAACAAAATCCACATTCGGTATTAAAATTTGATCATGAGTAAGACTTTTGTCTTCTTCAAATATGGTGTTAAGAAACCCATTTGTAAATGATCACGATGAAGAAGATGGATCCCATTCATGAGGAATAATATGAAACCCATTTACGATGAAGAACCCAATTGAGATGAAGAAAATGTAACCCATTAGTGAGGAATGTTCCCATTCGAAGAAAAAAATGAACTCATTCATGAAAAAGGAACCTATTTTAGAAGAAGAGACAAACTCATTTGTGAGAAAAGATATCGAAGCCATTGGGGATTACCCTATTCGTAAGGAAAAGATGATGGGAGTATATGTGTTATGTCCTTGTAGGAGATGGTATATTAGCTAAAGGACATACAACATTTGGGTTTAGTGTAAACTCTCTCTCCAAAGACGCATTTGCACAACAAGTCCCCAACCGAAAAATATTAACTTCTTCATCTCTTTAAATGATAAAATTGTCCCTCCTACCCCTCTAGTAATAATATCAATTCATCTCCAACAAGAGTATCAATTAGCCAAATTGATATTGTTATTATAGTGATTTCATTGTATGTGTTATAATGAAATCACTATAGCAACAATATCAATTGAGTTTGGTAAGAGTACCAATTAACTAGAATGATACTTTTTGATACAATGATTTCACTATAGTAACAATATCAATTCTGTTTGACAAGAGTGCCAATTAACTGAATTGATACCCTTGCTATAATGATTTAATTGTAGCAATTATAGTGAAATCATTGTAGCATCCATACACAGTACCAACATGTGATTTGATACTCTTGCTGGAGACGAATTGATATTGCTGCCAAAGATGAATGAATACTCTTACTAGAGACGAATTGGAGGGACAATTTTATCATTTGAAGGGCTAAAAGAAGGGTGGAGGACTTGCTGTAACACGTGCTGTTCGGGAGGGACTTGGTGCTATATGTCTTTTAACTAATATATCATATGCTAAAAGGATTTACCACTAAGTCTCCCAAAGATGAAACCCGACCGTAAGGAAAAAACCCATTTAGGATGAAAAGATGGAACTCATTTGTTGGTAAAGAGATGAACCTATTTGAATGAAGGAACCCATTCGTGAGGAAAGAAATGAAACCCATTTGTGAGGAAGAAGATGAAACACATTTGTGAGGAAGGAACCGATTCGGGAGAAATGTGAAGATCTTTCCCAAATACTAAAATTCTCAAATTTTAGGAAGACGATAAAGATCTTTTTTACAATATTTTTAAATACCGAAAAAAAAAACCATCATTTTCTTCCTCAAAATTGAGTTTCTGACAGTGTGGCAAAACAATCTAATAAAAATATAGGAGGGTGGAATAAACAGTCAAACATGTTTGATCGACGGAATGTGACAGACTGGGGAGTAAGCCTAATACTAAACAAAATACTAGTCATACTAAATTTATATTAGTTTGGGGATAAGTCTAAATTGCCTTAAATAGTATTTTATTTTACAACCGCTCCTAAGAACGCCACTCTCCAAAAGATAACAGTTTCGTTGACTCACTTGACATGTAGGTCAACACAACCCTCATATACGAACTGTCGGGGGAAAAATCTTGCTGGCTCGTGTGCTCGACCTGCAAGGCAAGGAAAACGTGAGAACGGCTGGCTCCGTAAGGAGCGCAGACCCTCCGACGCTCAAGTCAGTGCTCGTTCGAAAGGGAAGAAGTTTAGAAGAAGGAAAATGGTCGGGTTTTGGAGTTTCGAACCTGTACTTTGGAGCTGGGGATCGTACCTTTATAGACTCTTGCAGACCGCCAGAGATTGACAAATGCCAGGGGGTGGCGAGGGGGGGTGCACTGGTCTTGTCCGCGCCAAGTGGAGATTACGGAAGACTCCAGTCTGGGGTGTTCTAGATCGACTTTGGCTTGCTTATGTGGCTCGTAGTTGTCCACGTAGTTCCACTGGGGTGATGACATCTGTCGGTCTGTTATCGCCTTACTGTAGGCGACCCCCGTGGGCGAAAATAGGCGAACTCCTCTACGTACGAGCTAGTCACTGAGGAACTGGGTAGAGCATGTGAGCCGATCGCGTGCGGAATGTGAGTAGACTAGGCATACTCCTGGGTTTGCTGGAGGTGCATCCTTTGACTTATGCTAGTAGCGACCTCTTCCGCATATGAGCCAATTCCATGCGGTCAAAGCGAGCTCCCTTGCGAGCTGCGGGTGTTGAATCTTTCGAAGCGTTCTTTGAGTTCTACCAGGGGCGATATCTTTCGTGGGAGAGCCGATCGTGCGTGGGCAGACCGTGTTCCCTAGCGAGCTGTTGGATACTGGTCGCGACCAAGGTATTCTTTACAGCTGGCGAGCTGCGTTGAGAGTTTTGACTCACAGTACCTCCTGAATGAGGCCTCGGGGAAGATGTTGTTCTGTCCATGGGACGCAACGATCCGCCACTGCAAGAGGGAGCTAGCTGGGGACGACCTCTTCCGTGTGCGAGTTAATCGTATGCGGTCAGGGCGATCTTTCTATGAGTAAGCTATTAGGCGGCCATCACTGTTGGATTTTTTCAGGATCTTTCCATCTCCATCCTGTTGCTCTTCCAAAAGACGGCTCCTTCGCGAGCGAAAAGGTTAGCACAGCAGCTCGGTGACCCCACTGGCATCATTGCTCCGCCTTCTTCTTTCTATTGTCAATAGACGAACTCTTTCATGGGCAAGCTGATCGCACGCAAGCTATCCTCTATTCAAGCTACGTGCGAGCTGTTCTCTATTCAGGCTACGTGCGAGTTGTCCATGTGCGCCAGTTTTTAAGAATTGTTTTGGTCACAATGCTACTTACCCAAAAATCAAGGTCGCCCAGGGTGTG
The DNA here is from genome assembly GCA_947650365.1 of Chamaelirium japonicum. NCBI lineage: Eukaryota > Viridiplantae > Streptophyta > Magnoliopsida > Liliales > Melanthiaceae > Chamaelirium > Chamaelirium japonicum. Next base: position 91,168 of record CANTAL010000389.1, on the reverse strand, counting down.
CCCAAAGACAAGGGTGATCTCCCTGAGGACTCCTGTAGTTTCGTCGTGTCCTTACCTGCTACTGCCACGTGGACGATGAATAGGTGACATTTTCTGGCACCATAATTACCCCCTCCTAAGAGAGTGGCTAGACATAGCCCCGCTCGCTCAGGAGTCTAGCAAGGTCGTCTTGGTTTGAGTTGCGATCAGGCAGGCTGGTCTCTGATGGGTTTGCGCACGAGTTGTTCCCTGAGAGTGAGGTCACTTCTGTGAGGAACCGTATCTCTGACCGCCATATCGCATTAATACGGCGCAGGACCAAGACCAGAGGAGCCGAATCTCATCATGAATCTTGTACGTCGCCGAGCCACGCGTCGCTTATTGGTTGGCCAGAAACCAGACAGAGGAGACACTGCTGGAACCCGTCTCAGTTCTCACGCATGTGCGAGGACACGTGGAGGGCTCCTATTGGGAGATGAGTTCTATCTCATCGATCGTCATTGTGTCGCCTCGTACATCGCACTCGTCATTAAATGCCGACCTCTTCGTCTGCCTTCAATGTGTCTATAAATAGGGGGTGGGCGAGGATTTCTACCCCTCTTTACTGCAAACAGCTCTTTCTTCCAACTCGCTCTAGCATCTACTCATGCCTTCTTCTCTCTTCTCTTTTCGGATGGCGACCTTTGCTCCCGCTTCAATCCCAGCCGTTCCCGACCAAGGAGTCCCTCCATCTTCAGAGGTCGAAGTTTCGGAGCCGAACCGAGAGACTGCAGTGGTCTGGCTCAAGGACCCCGTCGGCCTACCGATTGGCGAGAGCATCCGTGCGGCTATCGACTTCCCTGCCCAAATCCTGGTCACCAAGATGTCGCTCTCGGGGAGGTCACAAAGAGGAACAGTGGTCTCCATGGGGCTGATGTGGTCCGGGCTCAGGCTTCCCTTGAGCCACCTCACCGGGGAGTTCCTGGAATTGACGAGGCTATGCTCTACTCAACTCACTGGGAACTCCTGGGGAGTGCTGTTCGGGCTCTCCCAGCTCGAGGCCTCCCTCAATATGAAGATTCCCTTAAGCTATCTGCTCAAGAAGTGGTTTCTGAAGCTGGGATCAGTCTACAACAACGTTGGATGCGGGGTCTTCTACTTTGTCGGGCGGCCAGGCGAGGTTCTCCCCTTTTCTTCGATCGAGAACAAAGACCGCTACTGGAAGAATTACCCCTTCATCACCATAGGAGGGTGGCAGGGGCGACACGGTGGGGTTCCTTCTTTCCCGAGCCAAGCCACCCAGGCCTTTTTCAGGGAGATCGCCCTCTATCGGGCAAGGAAGAAGAAGTGCATCGATCCCGCAAGGGAACAATCAATTGACGATGTCATTCTGCACTACTTGGGAAGGCGGACTCCCGAGAAGATCATCGCTCCAGACTTCTCCTTCCAGCTGAAGGATGCGAGATCGGGCGCCATTCTGCTAAAACAGAAGATTGCCCGAAAGAAAAAGGTCGTCGCTCCTCCAAAGTCCGGGGCAGGCAAGGGAACAGGGGCTCTAGGTGACAACCCCTGGAAGAAGGCAGGAAGGAAGCAGGCTTCTCCTATTCACTTTGACAACGCCGACACCTTGGAGATGCTCAGTCAGGACGATGCCGCACTACTACCGTCGCCTCCTCGCAATGACCCCACCCCAGGTCAGCAACAAGTTCCTCAAACTCCCGTCACACTCAAATTACGTTTTCTAGAGCCTGATGACCCGAATGTCGATCTCCTGCTGATTATGGAAGAGGTCGAGTCCGGGATGGCTCGTGTTCTAATCGGAAATTTTCTAGGTGACCTTTCCGTCCCACTCGGGGTAGCCATGATGACCCCTGAGATGGAGGCTCAGGGGAAGAAGAAGAAGAAGAGGAAGCCCGCCCGGCCCAGTCCGCCTAGCTCATGAGGCCTTCCTGAGCGTGCAGGCAGAGCAACAGCGACAGAAGGCCCTCCAGAAGACAAGGTTGCACTCGGAGATCGAATGGACGGGCTCCGATGAAGAAGAGCTCAAACCCCGCCTTCTGCTACACCATCAGCAGGGACGGAGGCTCTGCAGGGCGGAGTTTCGCCACCAGCCACAGGTGCGAACGTCCTGAAGGGAAGTCAGGTGGAAGCCCCCGCCTCCGCTGCGATCCTCAACCCCTTATCTCTTCCCGGACTGGCTCTTCCTAGCCCACCTGCTAAGTTGGACCCGGTCGAGGCTGGTTCCCTGGGGGACCTAGGGACTTGGTCTACAAGTCCCCTCCCTTTGTGGAAATTGGATCCGAGTCATCGAGCTCAGAGTCAGAGCTCGAGGGCAAAGGAGTGAGCCATCTCGATCCGAAGGACGAAGAAGGTCGCGTTCCGGGGATTCCTCCTCCGGTCCCGATGACCACAATGCCGATCTCCAACATCGCCTCCACCTCAGGCCCCGGCGGTCAAAGTGGTCGTAAGGTCCCCCCTTCCTCGAGCGAAGAGGGAAGGGCGCCTTACTACCTTCGGCAGATCTTCGGCCGTAACATCTTCGCCCGAGCTCCGTTTGTGGCAATCTACAACCAGCTCACCGAGGTAATGCGCTTGTCCTTCCCTTGCCCCTTCAGTTTCACTTCTTAATCGCTTACTTGTCTTTCCCTCTTAGGTGGAGAAAAAAGGAAAGACCCTTGCCGAGGAAATCACCACCGTAGGGGGAGACCTCATCGCCTTGTTCGACGATTCCCTTCGGGATCCGAACACGAGGTGGATGAGCACATCCACCAACTTCGGCAGGCAGATCGCTCCGGCGAGCTGAGATCGAAGGTGGAGGAGCTGCGCCAGCGAATCGCCACCTTGATTGCGGGGTTGGTGATAGCTGAGGAGGAACGCATTCACTCTTTCTCTCAACTCCAGGAGGCGAGAGCGACCCAGGAGGTGGCACAAATGGAGGCGACCCTGCTCTAGAGCGAAGTGAATGCCTTGAAGGCAGAGAACACTGCGATGAAGGAGGTGCACTCTAAAGGCCTTCAAGCCTAACAAAGCCGTCTCCAGGCCCAGCTGGACAATCTCCTCAAAAAGGGTGTCGCCGCCACCATGAAAAAGTACAAGGTGGAGAGGTCGAAGAAGAGGCACCGGGGGGACGACAGCGAGGCGGACACTAGCAAACCTTGAGCTCGCTTGTCCTTTTTTTGTAATCATCTTTTGACATAATGAAATCTCTTTCAGTTCGCCTTTGACTTTGTGTTTCTTTTCTTTTTGTTGTCCATGAGTTCTCCTCTGTGGTTATTTAGTGGTCTCGAGGGTCCTATCCCGAACGAGGCAACTAATTCGTTGAAAAAGTTTCGATCTAAAAAAAACGATATGCAAGCAAAAAATGCGACATGCTCGATAAAACACAATCTAATCACTGAGCTCGTAAAACCATTCGAAACATAAATGTAACAATTCAAAACTTTCTAAGTCCAAGGATTCAATATGTTATTTTGAAAAACAGATTAAGTGCTAGCTGCCACCTGCCCGGTTAATTACCCTCTGTGACCCTGGTTACTGGACATGCCCTCAGCTCGATTTAGTGACCTCACATCTCCCTGCGACCTCACCAAATCCGAACTTCGAGGGGTTACCAAGAGATTTTCAGGTCGCCTGAACGAGTGGTCGCCCCTTCAAGTTCCCCCAGATCACCCTGGGGTGATTCCGATCATGGCGTGTGAACGCGATGGACCCCAGTCATGTTTAAAGTTTCCTAGACAGCGGACTGTACTTTGATGGTATCGCGTGCAAGCTGACCGTACGCGAGCTATTCTTTGATGGCGCTGCCTGTGAGCTGACTGCATGTGAGCTATTCTGTGATGGTGTTGCGTGCGAGCTGACCACTTGCAAACTATGTCGATCTTTATCAAGCACATACTCTGAAAAGTAATTCACTCATACCCAAAAAAATCTTGTATTCTAAAACAAAACAATCTATAAAAGGGTGCCTACGCGCTATGGATAGTACTTCCGAAGATGGACATCGTTCTAGGGTCGCTCTAGGAGGTCGCCGTCTGTGGTCTTCAACCTGTAGGCTCCTAATCCTCCCACTTCGTGTACTATATAGGGGCCTTCCCAGCTCGCCATGAGTTTTCCAGCATTGGGCACTTGTGTGTTTGCGAACACCTTTCGCATTATCAGGTTGCCAGATCTGAATACCCGATGGTGAACTCTCTTATCGTAGGCGTGCTTCATCTCTTGTCTATAATCGGCAAGGTGCAGGTTGGCGAGCTCTCTCCGCTCCTCGAGTTGGTCCAGGGAGTCAATGAGCAAGTCATTGTTGTCGACCTTGCCCATGGCGAGCCTCCTCTCCGAAGGCACTCGGCTTCTATGGGCAATACGGCCTCACACCCGTAGACGAGGCTGAAAGGTGACTCGTTTGTTGAGCGATGTTGAGTAGTTCGATAGGCCCACAATACCCTGTCGAGCTCCCTTTCCCACAACCCTTTCTTCCCTTCCAATCTCTTCTTGAGGTTGTCAAGGATTATTCGGTTCGTAGCCTCGGCTTGCCCGTTGATCTAGGGGTATCTTAGAAAGGAGAATCTCATATTGACTCCATACTCGACACAGAAGCTTTTGATCAAACGATTGTCAAACTGGCGCCCATTATTGGTAATGAGTACTCGGGGTAGACCGACTCTACAAAAAAAATATTTTTTCAGAGGAAGTCCTTTACTTGCTTCTCGCCGATCTTGGCCAACGGGATTGCTTTTACCCATTTGGTGAAGTAGTCCGTGGCTACTAAGATGAATTTTCTCTGCTGCGTTGATACGGGAAAATGTCTGACTATATCGAGCCCCCACTGTTGGAAAGGCCAGGGGCTAACTAGAGGGTGCAGCTCTTCTATAGGAAAGTAGTTGACGGTGGAGTGCTTCTGGCACTGCGTACATCTCTGAGCGACCTTCAGGGTGTCTCGTACAAGTACGGGCCACCAATATCCCTGCCTCCTAACCTTCCCGGCTAGAGACCGCTCGCCAGAGTGGTTGTTGGACTCTCTGGAGTGAATGCGATCTAACACTTCACCGACTTCTAGGGGCTCTACACACCTAAGATTGGGTCCGTCGAAAGACTTTCTGAAGAGGTGACCCCAACGAATGAGATACTAACCAGCACTATTCTCTATTCACCGGGATCCTTCCTTATCACTGGGTAGTTCACCATCTCGGAGATATCGAGCAATTGGCGCAGTCCAACCGGTGGGCAGCACCTCGACTGAGGTTTGATTTACTGTGCTCTCAGCAAGTTGGATTCGGGGCTGATCTTATACTTCGATCACTATCTGCCAGATTTCGAGACCTCCGAGCAGGGACACAGTGTTGGCCAGGGTGTCTGCTCGCTTGTTGTCGGATCGAGGGATTTTCTTAAACGAAATCTTCTCGAACTTCTTGGCCATACCCTTCACTAGGTCCATGTAGCCTGCCATTCGCATATCCCGGGAGGCATAGTCATCGTTGACCTAGCAAATGATCAGTTGTGAGTCACTGAAGACCTCCAATTTTCTAACAGCAATGTCACCGGCAAGCTCTAGGCCGGCTAAGAGCCCTTCGTATTCCGCTTCATTATTTGTGGTGACAAAATCGAGTCGAATGGACTTCACGAGGACTACCTCCTTGGCGGTCAGCACGACCCCGATCCCCGCTTCGGAGACGTTGGACGAGCCGTCGACGAAGAGCTTCCAATCTCTAGTGGTCGCTAATTCGGTATGGAAGTGATCACCTGGTTTGTCCAAGACCTTTGCCTTCCTCGGGTGCGCCTCTATTGGTTCGTCCTCCTTGATCGGGATTGGCTCTTCAAGCGGGAAGTCTGCTAAGAAATCGACAAGAGCTTGCCCTTTGACAATGGAGAGATATTAAAGGGATTTAAAATTAAAACTTCCCATATCTCTCCCTTCCCCCTTCGCCTATAAATAGAGGGGGAGGGGGAAGGCTCAAGAGGTCGATTCGGATGGCCAGGCAACGAAGCTCTGCAGAAGAGGAGACGCGCTCTTCATCGACCCAAGGCTTCACGAGGCATGGGCAAGCCTGTCCCTTCGGGATCGGCTTAGTCCATTGAAAACCCTCATCAACGTGAAGACCCTTGCACAAGAAAATCAAGACTCCGTGCACAAAGAAGAAAGCTCGGAGAAGAAGACCCTTCGTCTCCGAAGACGCCAGAAGCAAAGGCCGGGGAAGAAGATCGGAGCGGCACTACCCCGTCGTCTCCAACAAGCCTTCGACTCCGATCAAGCTCAAAAGCCCGGAGAAGAAGATCGGAGCGGTACTACCTCGTCGTCTCCAACAAGCCTTCGACTCCGATCAAGCTCAAAAGCCCGGAGAAGAAGAACGAAGCGGTGCTACACCCGTCTCTTCAACAAAGCCTTTGACTCCGATCAAGCTCAAAAGCCCGGAGAAGAAGGGAAGCGGCGTTACACCCATCGTCATCAACAAGGCCTTCGACTCCGATCAAGCCCAAAAGCCCGGAGAAGAAGCCGATGCCATAACCGCCACCAGGTCGAAGACTGAAGACGAAGCGCGGGAGCTCTACAGAAGAGGAGACGCTTCTTCACCGACCCAAGGCTTCACGAGGCACGGGCAAGCCTGTCCCGCCGGGATCGGCTTAGTTCATTGAAAGCCCTCATCAATGTGAAGACCCTTGCACACAAAGATCAAGACCTCGACTCCGTGCACGAAGAAGAAAGCTCGGAGAAGAAGACCCTTCGACTCCGAAGATGCCAGAAGCAAAGGCCGGAGAAGAAGCTCGGAGCGGCACTACCCCGTCGGCTCCAACAAATCCTCGACTCCGATCAAGCTCCAAAGCCCGGAGGAGAGAAGCGAAGCGTCATCAACCCGTCGCCTTCGACAAACGTCTGCGCCATCCACGAAGAAGAAAGCCTGGAACAGACCGCCTGAAGCGTCGCCACCCCCGTCATCTTCATCAACAAAAGCCGACACTACAACCGTCACACGGAGACCGTTGCTACCCCCGCCGTCTTCACCAACAAAAGCCGACGCTATAACCGTCGCACGGAGATCGGTGCTACCCCCACTATCTTCGAAAGCGTTCTTCAACTCCGATCACGCCAAGGAAGCCCAGAGAAGAAGAGAAGTCCAGCCGACCCATAAACCGTCGAAGCACCGAAGAAGTAGCCCACGTCGTTCGAAGAAGAAGACCGAGTTGACGCTGAAGCTAAAGCCAACGCAAGAATCCAAAGCAAAGCCCCAGTAAAGCCCGTGCCAAAGCAACGCAAGTGCCAAAGCCAAGCGACTACGCCGGCCACGAGCAAAAGCACCGCACGTTCTAGCTGATATGATGCGAAGTCCGGAAGAACGAAAGCATCACAAGTCTCTCCTGGCTACGTCCAAGCGCAAGCGCCGAAGCAAAGCAAAAGCCAGAGCCACGCCGGAGCCAAGCCAAAGCCAAAAAGCCGAAGCCAAAGCCGATGCCAAAAGCACGATCGACGTCGTAAACCGACGATCAAGGACGCCGAGGTCAAGCAAGGAGCGAGGAAGACACGAAGACCGAGGAACGAAGCCGAAAAACCCCCTAGCCGAGAAAGCGCGAAGCACGGAAGGGACAAAGCAACGGTGGACATTCCTTAGCCTCTCCAAAACCCTCACCCTGTAAAGACCCCTGTCCTGGGCAACCCCTTCAGAGCTCTCGCACGAACACCACGTGGAGACGCGGATCAAAGGGATCCTCCAGAAGATCATTCCCACAATCCCCTGATCAAAACTCGCCGTAACCCGGACTCGCTACACCCGCCCGGCCACACTTGTAATCTGGTTTTGCGCAATAAAGACGGCCCGTACCTTTTCCGCGCATACATCTACATGCAAGCAATGGGGATGACGCAGATAATTGATGAGTTCAATTGGTTCAGATGACGATGACCAATACCCAGCCCAGTTCCATCTCATCAAATCATAGCCATCCGAATCCGAATCCCAGCCGTCCCTTTTGTTTCTCTCTCTAATCACTCTCAACTGATCAAAACCCCATTGAACCCAACTCTTTCTCTCGCAAGATAATGACCTCCCCACTTGAAAACCATCAAAGCCGTCCGATCCATGATACCCATGCATGCAACTGTCCTCTTCTCCATCTCATCCAATCTCAGCCATCCCTTTCCTCTTCCCATAACACCCGTCCGATTTAATCACAGTCGTCCCTACCTTCCATGCAACCGAAACCCATGCATGCGACCCAATATCACAGCCGTCCGATACATCCACCGTGCATACAGCCCAATCACCACCGAACTTCTTTACTCTCTCTCTCTCTCTCTCAAAACCCAAATCCTAATTGATCACAGCCGTCCCTTGAACCCAATGTACCTGATCGGCCCAGCTCTCTCTCCCTATTCTCTCTCCATCGAGCCAGCTGTATCCGAGCCCCCCTCTCATAACCGAACGTGACCCTCTCTCTCTCTAACTAAATCACAACTGCCCGACTTCCTCTCTCAGCCCAATCACAGCCGTCCGTGCAGTCCCCATGTTGTGATCCCATGCATGCAGCGGCCAGTTCTCTCTCTCCCGATTTCCTCTCAACCGCCCAACTGAACTTTCCTCTCTCTCCTCCTTGTTTTTCTCTCTCTAAAACCCAAAACTGGAAACCCAGCTGTAACCGAGACCCTCTGCGAGCCGTTCTCTCCCTCCTTGATTCTCTCTCTAGCCGGATCTCCTTCCCATCTTCGAGCCGTCCGCACACTCCCGATCGGCCCATGTTCTCTCTCCGGGATCCACTCTCTCTCTTCCTACTTTCTCTCTCTAGTCGGCACAGCTCTCTCTCCCGTTCCTTACATCCTCTCTCTCTTCCGTCTCTCTTCTTTCCTTTCTCTCTCTCTCTAAAACCCATGCAGCCCCTTACCTTCAGCCGCCCATAAATTTCTCCCTCTAAAACCGGATCCCATCGATCTTCTTTCTCTTTCTACGATTTTCTCTCCCTCTCTTTTCTTAACCCGACCCAACCGCCCAAACGTTTCTCTCTCTAATGTCTCTCTTTCTCTTTCCTTTCTTTCTATCTTTCCTTCGGACTCTCTCTCTCTATCTATTCTCTCTCTAAAACAACCTACCTATATCTCCTATATAGGGGGGGATCCGAACCATCAAAGGGGGAGCTTTGGACGACCAAAAACTCACCCATCACCACCGAACCGGAGCCACTATCTCGATCCACCTCCCCATCACCTTACCTCCGACCATCATCCCCCACTTTGCCATCCACCATCCATGACCAAAACCGAACCCTAATCCTCCACATCCTGTCGCCTTCATCCATCATCCATACCATCATCGCGCCATCATCGAAGCTACGACGTGAACGAGCCGAAACGGAGAAAGCATCGAGGAACGCGATCGAGAAAGACGAAGTCCACGGAGCAATCTTCAAGGATGATCTGTACTTCGTTTATTTCCAGTCTTTCCTTTGATGTAACAAAACTCATGTCTAGCTAAACTGCATGCTAAGGCCGAGATGAAACCCTAGATCATAGTAGATGTTAGTTTATTTTATGTGTTCTATGCCGAGCTTTTCATCGATAATATATGATTTAATTTCGGATTTGCTATGATGATTTAATAGTTCTCACATGGTATTGTCATGCATGCCTTGTAGTTAACGTTAGTCATCTTGCTAATCAAAGCCCAGTTTTATCGTTTAAATAAAGTTTAGATCCATTGTGCTTAATCTAGACAATCGATGCTTTGCTATGTTAGCTCTGATCCATTGTGCTCTATTTAGACAATCGATGCTCTGCTTTATTACTCCATGCTTGAAATTAAACCATGCTTATGTCATTAACCTCGTATAGAAGATTTAACGATCGCATCTCGAGAAAGCACGGGATTTGTTTCCCGCATGCTACTCGCATAAATTTAGAACACCATAATCTAAACATAGCATCTACGATGATCTAGCGGTTGATTCGACCGCCTTAATACCTCATCCATATCCGAACTTTCACACTGCACCGCATTACTTTAGTTAATTTGCATGCTTTAATCATGCTTAGTTTACTTTCCCATCACAATCTTATAAAACCAAATCAACAACATTGCTCATTAAGTAATTTAGGTAAATAGTTAATAATCCTAGATTAGATAGTTCCCTCATTAGCAATCCCTGTGGGATCGACCTCGTAATACGCACCGCTCCTACAAAGCGATTCGTGCACTTGTGAGTTATAATTTAGATCAAATTAGCCCCTTAATATAGGATTAGTTTAGATCGCATCACCTTCTCAGCGCGATGGGGCGAAGAAGGGGAAAGCCATTGCTGAGCCTTCGTCGCCTAAGATCGCAGGGAAGGGCAAGGCTACGGGCAGCCTCGACGTTCTTGGCAAGAGGCACGTAGGTGTCGGGTTCGCCTTTGCTCCTACTAAGCCAGAGCATATCCCCAAGTCTGACTTCATTCTGAGGCAGCTAAAGCCTCTGACAAAGGAGCCCATTTTTTAGTACGGAATTGGCTGGAAGCCCACTGACACCAAGAGGAAGAAGTGGGAGAGGTTCCTGAGTTTCTTCACTGAAGGTATCCATCACCCAGCACTCGCTGGGGTACAGGCGGCCTTCGGGATCGACAAGCAATCGGTCTACACCGAGGTGGCCAGCAAGGAGAAGATTATGGGCACGATCGTGACGATCGGGCAGCTCACGCCTTCTGCAGGGCGAAGAACGATCACCAGGACAAGCTGAAAGCCTGCTACTTTAGCATTCCCAATGGCGAGCAAGCCAGGATCGAGTTAGGGTACTTCTTCTACCACTATCAGTGGGTTTTGAGGAAGGACAACCCCTTCTTCAATCAGCATGGCATCTCTGCCCTTCGCCCCATCACCGACACAGTCCTCTCCGACAAGTTATACACCGACTGACCGATCGGATGATTTTAACTGGTGGAACTTGAGGCGATCGGGTAAAAAACTACGTTTTTTGCCCGATCCTTTGGAAAATCACCCGATCGTCTGCCTGTTAATTGGGCAAAGTCTTTTCGACGATGCTTTGAAATTTCACCCGATTGTCTGCCTGTCGATCGGGCGAGATGGAGTTGATGTTTCATCTTTTACCGTCGTTTTGTCTTGCCTATCGATTTGTCTGTCTTGTCGATTCGTCTGGCATGTTGCTTCGTCATCCACCAGTCTGGTGGTGCCACATGTCACATAGATTTTCCCGCCATGTTTTTTGGGATATATAAATCCAGTCCCGGAGTTCATTTTTCCCCACACTACTAGAAATTTTCTGACTTCTCTGCTTTTGCTATCGGTTCTTGCTTTCTGCTCTTGGTTTCTGTTCTTTCTTTCTGTTTTGATGGCCTCTGCAAGCTGCACCAAGAACATTGTTCCTCCGAAAATGAAGCCTTCTCAGTGTGATGGGGCGAAGAAGGGGAAAGCCACTGCTGAGCCTTCGTCGCCTAAGATCGCAGGGAAGGGCAAGGCGACGGGCAGCCTCGGCGTTCTTGGCAAGAGGCACGTAGGTGTCGGGTTTGCCTTTGCTCCTATTAAGCCGGAGCATATCCCCAAGTCTGACTTTGTTCTGAGGCCGCTAAAGCCTCTGACAAAGGAGCCCGTTTTTTAGTACGGGATCGGCCGGAAACCCACTGACGCCAAGAGGGAGAAGTGGGAGAGGTTGCTGAGTTTCTTCACTGAAGGTATCCATCACCCAACACTCGCTGGGGTATAGGCGGCCTTCAGGATCGACAAGCGATCGGGCTACATCGAGGTGGCCAGCAAGGAGAAGATTATGGGCACGATCATGATAATCGGGCAGCTCAACTGCGGGCTGTGTCTGTCCCTGCTCCCTTTCGCTGCCAGGTTGCTGAATACGTCCGGACTCTGCCCCGGACAGTTGACAGAAAATGCATGGAGGATCATCTACGCCTTCTATAGGGTGGAGACCGATCACCAGGACAAGCTGAAAGCCTGCTACTTTAGCATTCCCGATGGCGAGCAGGCCAGGATCGAGTTTGGGTACTTCTTCTACCACAATCAGTGGGTTTTGAGGAAGGACAACCCCTTCTTCAAACTGCATGGCATCTCTACCCTTCGCCCCATCACTGACACAGTCCTCTCTGACAAGTTATACACCGACTGGCCGATCCGCCACTCTGTACTTTGACTATGAGAAGGACCCAGAGACAGGCGGATTGGTCCGATACGTTAGGATCGAGAAAAAGGTCTACGGCAAGAGAAGATGCTCGGGGCCAAGAGAAGAAAAGCTGGTTATCACCAGGCAAGGTCAAGTCAAGAAAAGGAAGGTGATAAAGAAAGAAGAGAAGGAAGAGGAAGAGAAAGAGGAGGAGGCGAAGGAAGAAGAAGATAAGGAGGAGGAAGAAGAGAAAGAAGAAGGGAAGGAAGAGGAAGAGGAAGGATGAGAAGAGGAGGATGACGAGGAGGAGGAGAAAGAAGAAGGCAAAGAGGAAGGGGGGAGAGATCAGGGTGATATGCCCCTCACCCCTCCAGGCGCAAGCCAAGTTCCTCCAATCGATGAGGCCAAGGCCCGTCGAATAGAGGATGAGCTCGACATGGTAGACGCCGGCAAGAAAGTGCCGATTGTCTACTACTTTGAGACTCTGAAGCGTCCTACGCGCATCAGGGTGAAGTATTCGGCAGTGACGTCGTCCATAACCTGACGCCTATCTCCCAAGTGGCACCAGAATGCCAGTGCCAGGGCGAGGCCTCGATGAGGCAGGCCTCAGTGAGCGGAGGCCTAGAGGTTAATAAGCTGAGGCTGGCCCCTCGGAGCGATGCGGCCAAGGTGGCAGTAGAGGCCGCTGCTCTGATGTCTGCCCTTTTCCAGGGGCAGACGAAATGCAGGATGAAGGTAGAGCTTCATCACTTCCCGACGTCCCTACCCCCCCCCCCCCCCTCCGAATCGAAGGGGGACGAGGGTCAGGGGGAGAAGGAGATGGCCAAGCTGGCTCCGACCCCTAGGGAGAAGGAGATAGATGTCCTAGTGAAGAAGACTCCCACCCCCAAGGGGAAGGGATCTGATCGAGGGAAGGGACCGGCTCAACCTTCGCATGGAGGCTCCGTCGGCAAGAGTAAATTCTAACTCTTGATCTCATATCTCATTTTAATTGAATTGAAAGTTGAACATGTCTGAGCACTTTGAATGTTTTGCCTGCAAGTGCACCCGGCAACCCATAGCCTATGCCGTGGGACTTGGGCGAGGTGGGCATCAACCGTCCTACTGGAGCATTGAGGAAGCTTTGCAATTTGCCCGACGCGACACTTGAATAGTCATCAAACATGCTCGATGTGATGGTGAGTAGTTCGACTTTGTTTTTGGCCATATTTTATCCGATACGTCTCTGAATTGTTCTTATTTGTCGATATGTAGATGTCTGTCTTGCTGAAGTTAAACAACAGGCTATACAAGAAGGCCGATGAGAGAGAGGTTGCAGCCGAGATTTTTCGATTGAATGCCCTCTTGGAGGAGGCTAATGATGAGAGGGCGAAGCTAGCAGCGGAGCTGTCCTCGAGTCAGCAGTCAACTCGCGATGAGGTACATATGAAAAAGAAGATGGAGGCCGAGTACGTCTCTGCAAATAAAAAGCTCCAAAGTCAAAAGAACAGGTTCTTCAAGATGGAGAACCTCGCCTTCAAATGCAACGAGGAGATCAAGCAGCTGAAGGCTGCGGTAGCTGAAAGGGAGGAGGCCCACGCGCTCGAGATCGAGTAGCTAATTATCGACTTGGCAAGCTACAAGTCGACTGCCGAAAAAGCCGTGGAAGTCCTCAGGCTAGCTCACAGCAGCGACGCCCAATCTTCGAAGGCATCCGTGGCAAGCAAGGCTCACGGCGATTCCGACGGAGATAGTTCTAGGGCGCATAGCGTGGCTAAGCCTTATTGTACTCTAACTTTTATACCTGTACTTTGAATAAATAGAAAAATTTTGAACGTTTGGAAGAAAATGTCTCTTTGATATTGAATGTTCTGAATGGAATGGTTGATGTCTGGTATTGAATGGATAAATGAATGTTTCTACCAACTAGGGGTTGTGTCGCAACATAAGCACCCAAGCTATTTGTCAATTTGTCAGTTAAGAGTTGCGTCGTCTCACAACACCCAAACTGTTTATTTTTGCCTGTGAGAGATTGTGTCACAACACAAACACCCAAACTGTTAGTCGGTCTGACAGTTAAGAGTTGCACTGCCTCACAACATCAAAACTATTTGTTTCTGCCTATGAGGGGTTTTGTCGCAACACAAACACCCAAACTGTTAGTCGATTCTACCAGTTAAGATTTGCGCTGCCTCGTGACATTAAAACTATTTGTTTAGTTATTTGAATTCACAGAATTGGTATGGACAAGATTGAAGTTGAAGCAAACACTATTCACTATAAGATTTACATCAAGAATAAAATAGTTTGAGATGTCTAATATTCCAAGCCCTTGGTAGCCTATCTCCCTCTAGCGAGATTAGGTGATAGGATCCTTTGCCTCCTACGGATTCGATGATGTAGGGTTCTTCCCAATTGGGAGCTAGTTTTCCACTGCCATACTCCCTTGTGTTGGAGAAGATTGCTCTGAGAACTAGGTCTCCAGTATGGAATTGTCTTCTACTAACCTTTTGAGCATAGGCTCACTTGATCTTTTATTGATAGTTGGCGATACGAATAGTTGCTTGATCACTAACTCTTCCGAGAAATCGAGATCATTAATTCGAAGTTCATCGTTGATCCCTTCTTCAATCACCTTAGTCTTCAGAGTTAGAGAAATAGGCTCGGTTGGAAGAACTGCTTCTGACCCATAGGTTAGACGGAAGGGCAAAAATCCGATCGATCGTCGTGGAGTGGTCCGATGTCCCCATAGGACCTTAGGTAGGATCTTCTCCCATAATTCTTTCTTGTCACCCAACTTCTTTTTGAGTAAACCAAGGATAGCCATGTTGGAGGCTTCGACTTGACTGTTACACTGAGGATATCTTGGCGTAGAGTAGAAGAGTCTGATTCCGTTGTTCAGATAGAATTCTCAAAATTTATCCAAATCGAATTGGGCTCCGTTGTCAGCGATAAGGACTTGAGGGGTGCCAAATCTGGAGAGGATGTTATGCCTGATGAATTTGATAACCTCATCGTCGGTTTCTCAAAAGAGTGGCACAGCTTCAACCCACTTGGTGAAGTAGTCAGTGGCTAGCAACAAGTACTTCTTTTTGCTTGGTGATGGAGGGAACGGGGCTATGAAGTCCAACCCCCATTGATGGAAAGGCTAAAACTTGTCAAATGATGAAGGTCATCTGCTGGGAGATGGATTGCCTACGCATGTCGCTGACATGGCTCGCATCTTTGAACTAATTGACGAGAGTCCTTCACCATGGTAGGCCAGTAGTATCCCTAGAGTTTGGCTTTGGCTTTAGCTTCGAGGGATCTTCCACAAGAATGATTGCCGCAAGCTCCAAAATGAATGTCGGCTAAAATGGCTTTTGTTTGCCTGGGGCTGACACATTTGAGAAGTGTTCCGCCATGGGATTTGAAGTAAAGATCTTCTTCTCGGAGACTATGGAACGAAAGCTTCCTTTGGAGTTTTTTTGGCTTGGATAAGATCTTCAAGCATTCTGCCTTGTTTAAAGAAGTCAAGGATTGGTTGCCTCCAATCTGAATGTTCATCAGTTAAGGCAAAAGCGGAGGTTGGCTGTCTCCAACCCCCACAGCCTTTCATTGTAGCAACAAGTTGCTGCCCGATGGCAGCTTTAGGCAACTCTTGATATTTGATCTGAATGCGACTTTCCTTGATAGGATCTCCGAGTACTAAGGCAGCATTGGCTAGGGCATCATCTTTTCGATTCTCTGCCCTTGGAATTTGAATGAATTCGATGTCAGAGATTCACTATCGGTGATGCTACACTAGAGCTAGATAGTGTTGCATCCTTTCTCCTCCCGCTATATAGTCTCCGTTGATCTGCCTGATCACCAACTGGGAGTCACTATAGATAGTGAGATGGTCTACCCCCAGGTCCTCGACAATCTCCAACCCAGAAATAAGTACTTCGTACTCGGCTTCGTTGTTGGTAGCATTGAATCCGAGAAGGATTGTCTTTTAAAGATGGTCGAGTTCGGGGGATATCAAAACAATCCTAATTCCCGAACCGATCGCGCTTGAAGCACCATCAGCGTAGAGTTTCCATTGAGTAGATGAAGGAGTGGGAGCATTCGGGCTCGGATTGAAGGCCACAGGACCCAGATTGAGATGAGGTTCATCATTGTCGTCGAGATGCATCTCGAGTTCATCCTTTATGAAGATGGGATCTTCTACAGGGAAATTAGTAAGGACATTAGCAATGGCTTGTCCCTTGAGCGAAACATGAGGTTCGAATTGAATACTGAGGGAGCTCATCTCGATCACCCACTTAGTTATTCGACCTGCTCGACGTACCTTATCAAGGATGTCTTTAAGTGGATGTTCCGAGATGACCATGATCAAGTGAGAGATGAAGTAGGGTCGGAGTCACCGCATCGCTGTTAATAGAGCCAGTATGACTTTCTCGATCACTGTAGCTCGCGCCCGCTGTCGGCTCTCGCGAAGCAGCCACCACGCCCTTCGTCGGAACCCGAGCCGGCCACCCCGCTACTGCTGCTACTGTCTCCATGAAACAGAGAAGACAGAGGAAAAAAAAGGGATAGAGAAGACAAAAAAAAAAGCAAGGAAGAAGAAAGAGGAGGAAGAAGAAGGAGGAGTGGCGGTACCACGTCTTCGACAACTCCGCCTCCTCCGCCGCTGTACTAGCCGCATCGTCGTTACTACCCTAGGTTGTGATGGCAGGCCTTCGCCATCATGCTCTCGCATCGAGGAATCAATAGCCACCCTGTCGGGACACACCGTCATCCTCGTGCTCCCTTCGCCCCCATGCCGTCCTGGGACTCCGTCGAGACATGTTGCCATCATCCTCGCGCTCCTATAGACCCCGAGCCGCCTTCAGACTCCATGCAACGCTCGCCTTCGATGTATGCATCATCTTCAGAGCGAGGGAACGATGCAACGAAAAAGATGATCAAGCCACCGAAGAAGCCTTCGTCTCCAAGTCGCCGAAGAATCCTTCGTCTCCAAGCCACCGAAGAAGCCTTCGTCTCCCGCTCTAGCAACGATGAGGGAAAAGAAAAAAAGCAGGGGTCCTTATAAAGGCATCAATCCCACATGAATACGCAAGTCAAGTCCAAGCGCTACGCATTTTCCGTGGGCGCACTTGACCTTGAGGGGGCATTTATGGGTACCGAAATTAGCCCACGAATCGAACCCGGCCCACATGCAAAATATGGCCTGCACACAATGGCCTACATGCAAAACATGGCCCGCACACAAAATAGCCCGTATGCGAAAAAATGGCTAGCACACACACACACCGACCCCCCTTCTCTTGGAAACCGCACCCCCTCCCTATGGGGAGGTGTGGCCGGCAATGAGAAAAGAAAAAAAAAAAGAAAAGAAAAAGAAAAGAAAAGGAAAGAAAAATCCTAACCGCCTTGATACAAGGGGAGGTGACGTGGACGTCTACACAACCATAGATCCACGACGATCCCTCGATCCGACGGACAAGATGACATCGTGTCGCCATCAATTCGAAGGTGCAAAGATATGGCAACTTATAATCAAAGATCAAGCCATAACAAGCTCATAACCATACTCACAAAATAAAGAAAGGGATCAAATTTGTTTCCCCCAAAAAAGGAAATAATATTTTGATAGTTATGGGGGGAGATATTGGATTGACTCAAAAAATCACAGCCATATCTTTCCCAACCTTCCCCTTTTGCCTATAAATAGAAGGGGTGGGGGAAGGCATCAAAGGTCAAAAGCTGAAGATAAGAAGGCTCTGCAAAAAGGGGGCTCCAACGCTTGAAGACCGAAGGCTTTATGAGGAACAAGAAGACGTATCCCCAACAAAGCGGAGTCGCCCATCGAAGTCCTCATCAAAGAGAAGACCTTGCACTCGAAAATCCAACCGTCAAATCCTCGCATGAAGAAGAAAGCTTGGAGAAGAAGGCTCAGAGTCGTCACCACCTCGACGTCTCCAACAATCTTCATCAACTCCGAAGACGCCATAAGCAAAGGTAAGAGAAGAAGATCAAAACTGACAACACCCTATCGTCTTCAACAAAAGCATTGACTCCTCGTACGATGAAGAAAGTTTGGAGAAGAAGGCCCAAAGCCGGTGCTACCCTTACCGTCTTCATCAATAAAAGCTAATGTTACAACCGTCGCATAAAGATCAGTGCTACCCCCGTCGTTTTTATCAACAAAAGCCAACGCTACAACCGTCGCACGGAGATCGGTGCTATCCCCGTCGTCTTCATCAATAAAAGCCGATGCTACAACCGTCGCACGGAGATCGGTGCTACCCCCACCGTCTTCAAAAGAAACCTTCAACTCTGATCACAAAAAGGAAGCCCGGAGAAGAAGATAAGCAAAGTCGATGCCACAATCGTCGCACGGAAATCGGTGCTACCCCCCTCCCCGTCTTCAAAAGAAGCCTTCGACTTTGATCATGCCAAAGAAGCCTAAAGAAGAAGAGAAGCAAAGCCGACGCTATAACCATCGCAAGGAGATCAATGCTATACCCACCTTCTTCAAAAGAAGCCTTCGACTCCGATCATGCCAAAGAAGTCCGGAGAAGAAGAAAAGCTAAAGCCTATGCCACAACCGTCGTTGCTGAAATCCATCCCCAAGAAGCTGGAAGAATAAAAAAGTCTTGGAGACGTAGCCATCGTCGTTCGAGAAGAAGATCAAGCCAACACCAAAGCAAAAGCCAATGCAAAAAACTGAAGCAAAAGTACCGATAAAGCCCGTGCCAAAGCAACGCACGTGCCAAAGCCAAGCAACTACGACGGTCACGAGCAAAGCACTGCACGTTCTAGCCGATACGATATGAATTCCGGAAGAACTAAAGCATCACAAGCCTCTACTCGTCTACGTTCAAGCGCAAACGCTAAAGCAAAGCAAAAGCCAGAGCCACGCCAAAGCAAAGCCAAAGCTAAAGCTGACGCTAGAAGTATGATTGATACTACGAACGGACGATCAAGGACGTCGAGATCTAGCAAGAGCCGAGGGAGACACGAAGACCGAGGAACAAAGTCGAAAACCCCCTAGCCAAGAAAGCATGAAGCATGGAAGGGACAAAAGCAGCGATAAAGATTCCTTAGCCTCTCAAGAAACCCTTACTTTATAAAGATCTCTATCTTGGGCAACCCCTCTAGAGCTCTCGCACGAAGTAACATGGAGACGCGGATCAGAGGGACTCTCCAGAGGATCTCTCCCACAATCTCCTGATCAAATCTTCATCGCAGGTGCTGGAGCTGTTACGCAAACGACTAATAATGCTGATGCTGAATCTGTGGGGGCTGGATTTGGCATTGCTGATGGAACTACAACTGCTGATGTTACACAGGATATTGGGGGCCTGACAGAGAGCATTGCAGTGGTTGCTGTTGACTCGGTAGTGGATGAGCCCACAGCTGATGTTACGCTATGTGAGGCTGCCATTGCAGTATGTACGCAGGTTATCGGGGATACAAATGATGATGGCAAGGATGATGTGGGGTTAGATGAATCAGAAGATGGTAAGGATGTTGATGCAGATTATGCTGAATCTGTTGATTGTGAAGATGCAGAGGTTAGATTTGTACCTTTGGGTCAGAGAGAGGAAGAGTTTCTCCTGGATTGAGAAGGTAAGGAGATTGGGTTTAATTTTTCTCGAGTTATTGAGGCGGACTCTTCAACTGGATTGGATTTTCTAATTAGAGACCTGGTGTTGAAGCTTCAACAGAGGCATGGTCAGTTTGTGGGTGAATTTGGAATGGATCCCATTGAACGCAAAAGTTTCCAGGAAGAGTTTTATCCTGGCCCAGAACTGATCACCTACATGCAGGTTGATAAGCCACTCACATTGTTTCTTGGCATTAAGGAAATTGAGGAGGCTCAGGTACAGGGTGGGGAGGATTGGCAAGTATATGAGCGAGGTCAGCCCACTGGCTCTGGGGTCTTGACTGCTAGAGCAGTAGTTGAACTAGGAGCAGCTGATAGAGGAAATGACCAAGCTTCACTTGAGTTCCATAAGGATGATTTGGCTGAGGTGAGTGGGAAGACAACTCGCTCCTCCCGCTTTGGTAAAAGGACTAAGGAAACTGGCCAAAGGGCCCTTGCACTCGCAACTCAAGGAGCAGGGTGGATCATCAGTAGGGGTCCTTGCACTCGCAGGACACTTGGTGTATTGGGTTTGTTGGCTATGTGGTTAGGCCTTTGTTTGTGTTGCGTCGTGTGGATCCCGCTTACTCACCTAGAGTAAGCCATGAACTATAATCGATCTTCTTTTACTTTAATAAATTCTTATTTTACCCCTCAAAAAAAAAAAATTTATTCGCCGCACCTGGCTCACCACCCCCGAGTCCCCGGGTCTCGGCCTTTTAATCTTCGTGTGTTCGAAATACAGACAACCCGAATCTTTTTTCCGCGCATACACTCGTGTGCTTGACCTGCAAGACAAGGAAAACATGAGAACGACTGGCTCCGTGAGGAGCGCAGACCCTCCGACGCTCAAGTCAGTGTTGGTTCAAAAGGGAAGAGGTTTAGAAGAAGAAAAATGGTCGGGTTTTGGAGTTTCAAACCTGTACTTTGGAGCTGGAAATCATACATTTATAGACTCTTTCAGACTGTTAGAGATTGACACGTCACCGCATAATCCCGCACCTTCTACACCTTCACGTGCTAACCCACATGGGTCCTTATGGGTCTTTGTTGTTTAGCCTGCTAAGAGGTGGTGAGGGCGGGTGCATCGGTCTTGTCCGTGCCAGGTGTCGATCTGTTACCACCTTACTGTAGGCGACCCCCGTGGGCGAAAATAGGTGAACTCCTCCATGTGCGAGCTAGTCACTGAGTAACTGGGCAGAGCGTGCGAGCCGATCGCGTGCGGACTGTGAGTGGACCAGGCATACTCCTGGGCTTGCTGGTGCATCCTCTGACTTATGCCAATAGCGACCTCTTCCGCATGTGAGCCGATCGCGTGCGGTCAAAGCGAGCTCCTTAGTGAGCTGGGGGTGTTGAATCTTTCGAAGTGTTCTTTGAGTTCTACAAGGGGCGATCTCTTCCGTGGGCAAGCCGATCGTGCATGGGCAGAACGTGCTCCCTAGTGAGCTGTTGGATACTGATCGTAACCGGGGTATTCTTTACAGCTGGCGAGCTGCGTTAAGAGTTTTGACTCGCAGTACCTCCTGAATGAGGCCTCAGGGAAGATGCTGCTCTGTCCACGGGACGCAGGGATCTGCTACTGCAAGAGGGAGCTAGCCGGGGGCGACCTCTTCCGTGTGCGAGTTAATCGTATGCGGTCAGGGCGATCTTAAAGCGAGTGAGCTATTAGGCCGCCATCACCGTTGGGATTTTTCAGGACCTTTCCATCTCCATCATGGTGCTTTTCCAAAAGACGGCTCCTTCATGGGCGAAAAGGTTAGCACGGCAGCTCGGTGACCTCACTGGCGTCGTTGCTCCGCCTTCTTCTTCCTATTGTTAATAGGCGAACTCTTCTGTAGGCGGGCTGATCGCGTGCGACCTATCCTCTATTCAAACTGTGTGCGAGCTGACCATGTGCGAGCTGTTCTCTATTCATGCTACGTGCGAGTTATCTGTGTGCACCGGTTTCCAAGACTTGTTTTGGTCGTAATGCTATTTACTAAAAAATCAGGGTCATCCAGGGTGTGCCCAAAGACAAGGGCGATCTTCCTGAGGACTCATGTCGTTTCGTCTGTATGCACGAAAAAGATACGGGTCGTCTTTATTGCACAAAACGAGATTACAAGTGTGCACCGGGACCCGGGTGGCTAGGGTGTGGCGAGTCCGGGTTGCGGCGAGTGTTGATCAGGGGATTGTAGGAGAGATCTTCTGGAGGATCCCTTCGATCCGCGTCTCCACGTGGTGTTCGTGCGAGAGCTCTGAAGAAATTGCCCAGGACAGGGGTTTTTACAAGGTGAGGGCTTTTGAGAGGCTAAGGAATGTCCGCCGTTTCTTTGGTCCCTTCCGTGCTTCGCGCTTCCTCGGCTAGGGGGTCTTCAGCTTCGTTCCTCGGTCTTCGTGTCTTCCTCGCTCCTTGCTTGACCTCGGCATCCTTGATTGTCGGTTCGTGACGTCGATCATGCTTTTGGCGTCGGCTTTGGCTTTGGCTTTTTGGCTTTGGCTTGGCTCCGGCGTGGCTCTGGATTTTGCTTTGCTTCGGCGCTTGTGCTTGGACGTAGACGGGGGAGACTTGCGATGCTTTCATTCTTCCGGACTTCGCGTCGTATCGGCTAGAACGTGCGGTGCTTTTGCTCGAGACCGACATAGTCGCTTGGCTTTGGCACTTGCGTTGCTTTGGCGCGGGCTTTACCGGGGTTTTTGCTTTGGCTTCTTATGTGGGCTTTAGCTTCAGCGTCAACTCGGTCTTCTTCTCGAACGACATAGGCTACTTCTTCGGTGCTTCGACGGCTTGGGTGTCGGCTGGACTTCTCTTCTTCTCCGGGTTTCCTTGGCGTGATCGGAGTCGAAGAATGCTTTCGAAGATAGTGGGGGTAGTACCGATCTTCGTGCGACGGTTGTGGCGTCGGCTTTTGCTGATGAAGACGACGGGGGTAGCGACGGTCTCCGTGCGACGGTTGTAGCGTCGGCTTTTGTCGATGAAGACGGTGGGGGTAGCGACGCTTCATGTAGTCTGTTCCAGGCCTTCTTCTTCGTGGATGGTGCAGACGTTTGTCGAAGGCGACGGGGTGATGACGCTTCGTTCCTCTTCTCCGGGCTTTGGAGCTTGATCGGAGTCGAGGATTTGTTGGAGCTGACGGGGGTAGTGCCGCTTCGAGCTTCTTCTCCGGCCTTTGCTTCTGGCGTCTTCGGAGTCGAAGGGTCTTCTTCTCCGAGCTTTCTTCTTCGTGCACGGAGTCGAAGTCTTGATCTTCTTGTGCAAGGGTCTTCACGTTGATGAGGGCTTTCGATGGACTAAGCCGATCCCGACGGGACAGGCTTGCCCGTGCCTCGTGAAGCCTTGGGTCGATGAAGAAGCGTCTCCTTCTCTGCAGAGCTTTCGCACTTTGTCTTGCGATTTCTTCGACCCCTTGAGCTTTCCCCCACCCCCTCTATTTATAGGCAAAGGGGAGGGGAGAGAGATATGGGAAGTTTTAATTTTAAATCCCTTTAATATCTCCCTCATAATTACCCGGGATTTATTCATCCATTGATGAGGGGAATAACATTTATTTGCTTTCCTTTCTTGGCGGGGCAATTATGGCTGGATTTTACACACGAAATCGATGGCGACCCGGCTCTTCTTCTTGTCCGTCGGATCGAGGGATCAGGGCAGATGCGCGCGTGAGCAGACGTCATACGCAATCTCCCCAAGCGCATGGCGGTAGTTCTTTCATTTTCTTTCTTCTCTTTCCTTTTCTTTCTTCTCTTTCCTTTTCTTTCTTTCCTTTTTCTTTTCTTTCCTTTCTTTTCTTTTTCCTTGCAAGGCCGGCCGATCCCATGGGGTCGGGTCCCTAGTAGGGGCCGCCCTCAATGGGGTTCGGGTCCCTAGTAGGGGCCGACCCCCCTTGAGTGTGGGGTCCGCTTCTCCCTTGTTGGGCGCGAATCGGGTCCGGGTCCGCACTGGTGTGTGCAAGTCGGGTCCGAGTCGGAGCGCGCGTCGGGTTTGCATCCGCGTTGACGCACGTATGTCGGGTCCGGGTTTAGACAAAATTTGTGTGTCTACAAATGCCCCCTCAAGGATGAGTGTGTCGATGAGAACGTGTAAGGTTTGGACACGTAGGAATCGTAGAGCACTTGTACTTGATTCCTTTTGTGGGTGGGGTTGGGGGTCTATTTAAGGACCTCTACCCCCTTCATCCGCCATTCTGCTCCTTTGCGAAGGTTCCGTCGGCTTCTGGAGACCGCCGTCGGAAGAGAGCTGCCTGGGGTTGCACGTGACTTGCTCCGTCTTCCCGGTGTCGCCTCTTTCGTCGTCGGCGGCAACGATGGCGCGCGATTTGAAGGTTGTTGCGAAGACGGGCTCGAAGCGGCGTTGCGACGGGGACCGAGGCGAGGAGGACGGAGGAGCGCGACTGAGGTGCGAGCGCCTTCGCCGCCTTCTTCTTCCTCTTTCTTCTTCTTCTTCCTTTTCTTTTTCCTTTTTCTTTTCGTCCTTTTATTTTTTTTCCTTTTTCTTTTCTTTTCCTTTTTCCTCTTTCTTTTCTTTTTTTTTCTTTTCTTTTTCTTCTTCTTCTCTGCTTCGGCTCTGGGCTGTGGGAGCAGCGGCGACAGCAGTGGGGGCTGGCGCGCGGGCGGCGGCAGGGCGGCAGCGCGGTGGCGAGCGGTGCGCGCGGCGGCCGGGTGCAGGGATCGCGGCGGCCAGGTGCGGGCGCGGGGTGCGCGGCGGCCGGGTGCGGGCGCGGGGATCGCGGCGGCCGGGTCGGGCTCGGCCGCGACAGGATCGGAGAGGGGGGACGGCGGTGTCCCCACGTTGGGCGCCCCTCCCTTTTTCGGTCACGCAGGAGAAGATGGAGGGGGGCTGCGGGCCCCCCCTCCTCTTGCTGTTCGGTTTCCATTGGGGGAGAGGGGGCTGCGGGCCCCCTCCCCGTTTGCTCGTTTTTTTTTTTTTTTGCACTTTCTCTTTCTTTCCTTTTTCCTCCGGTCCGCGAAGGTATCAGTGGCAGTGGCGTCGGCTCGTGGCACACGGGCTGCGATGCGGATGCGGGCGTGGGTTCACTGGCGAGTGACACAGTGCCGTGCGGCGTGAAGACGTCGTTGCTCGGGCGGTCCTCCAGGGGGGCTGTGGGCCCCTCGTTGTCGTTTTTTTTTTTTCGCGTGCACTTGTCTTGACTTGCTTCCTTTCATGGTTCTCCAGGATTCGAGTCTTCGAGGGCTTGACTTCGCAGGGGTGGATAGCTGAGGACCTCTCCGATGGGAGGAGGTGCCTTCGCTTCTCCCTTACTCGGGTGCACCGTTACCGCAACTCGAGGCGGGAAGACCTTCTATCGTTGCTCCGTGTTTTTATCCACGATCGCATCACGGAAGATGGAGTTATGGATGCGACTTGTGGGATGCTGAAGTTGAGCGAGAAGATCTATACTGACGAAGGGATCTCCATGAAGCTCCTCCGTCCGAGTTTGAGTACTCCTTTCCATCATTGTGATGAAGATTTCGTGCCCACTCTGGTTGTTGCCTCGAAGATATGCTCCCGATTGTCCCGATGGGGTACCGATTCTTGGCCTCGGGGAGACGTCCAATACCTTTGCAGTTTCATGAATGGATGGGCGAGCTCTACGAGGTCTTTGGCGCGGAACCCGAGATGAATTTATTGGCCAAGTTCCTGGCGCCGGCTCGTCGAGAATACAGCCGTCCTGAGGGGATGTATCGCGCACTTTGTGAACTCTGGTGTCCGGCCACCAACACTTTCCTTACTGGAGCGGGGGAGATAGGAATCTCACTTCGCGATGTTCACATCGTTTCCGGGTGCCCTGAAGTGCGAAATTACTACCAGGAGGAGATGCCGGCTTTGAAGGATCTGTTGGACAACAGTTTCGCTCCGAGTTCCTACCTTCTTCTATTCAAGGCATATGCTATCATCGCGGCGCGGGATCAGTCAGATCGAGTGCGTCCTTCCTCTTGGGTTGATTTTTGGTTCAGAGGCGAGTATAGGTCCTCGGCACCTTCGGCTCACCCGATGTGGAAGATCGCTCAAATGAAAAGGCCTCCGCTTTGTTCTTATGTGAGGCCCATTGAGTCCTTGGCTCGAGAGAGGCACTCAATAGAGGGAAAGCAATGTCCCTGGGAAATCCTCGGCCTGAGGCGTGACAGCGAGGAGTGGCGGGCGGTTTACCGAGCCGCCGGGCTGGTTATCTTTCTTTGCCGGTTCGTGCTTCCCTGTGCTGGCGAGGTCATCCGTCCGGGAACCTTTCTTGCAGCTTCCAGGATGGCGAGGGGGGACCTTTTTAATCTGGCCCCGGCCATCTTATGTGCCCTATACTGGGGTCTCAGCGGGACCTATTGGGACTTGTCCAGCTCGGATAATGCCAAGGAGGAGCTTGGCCGGTCTGCTGCGTTCGGACCTCTGCATTACTTGTACGGCTGGATAGCTTTATATTTTCCAAAGGGGATCTTTGCCAGACGTGGGCATCCGGCCGACCTGCCATTTCTGCCCGGGATAGGAGGGATCTTAAATGCCTTTATCAGTTGGGAGCGTCCGAGGGAGTATGCTCGCACTCTTTTGAGGAGGATGGGAAGCGCCGACTTTGAATTTCTGTCAGAGCATTCGGTGCTGCCTTTGGAGAGGTCGACTGTCTACAGCAACGAGGAGCTCCCGGACAGCCTGTATTGGAACATGGTCAGTTGTCGCCCTTGCTACTTGGTTTGGCGCAAGGGGGATGTGGTGGAGGTGGAGCAGTACTCCCCTCATCGCTTTGCTCGTCAGCAAGGATTTCGACAAGAAGTTCCTGGTATGCCTCAGCAGTTGTAGGGGCGTATTAGTCCGCAGGAGGGTTATCGTCTCTAGGCTTCTCTTTACGCCCGACTGACTGGCGGTAGCTTCTTCCCTGGGACCAAGTCCGGGTTTCGGGACGCGCGCCACTCCGGAGTACTGCAAGTGGATTGAAGGGCGAGCTTCCCCTTTGCTTGCAAGTCTCCCGGTTGACGTCCTGGCGAGCAGTGAATTCAAAAAATTTCGTTTTGATCCCGCTGCGGGAGTGGAGGATCGTCGCCTTCGATTGGGGCTTCAGAGGGTTCAGAAGAGTTGCAGTCATCATTCCAGTGCTCGCCGTGTCCCTTCTTCAGCTCCGGTGTTAGGAGCCGACCTCGTTAGTGCCCCTGGGCTATCTTTTCCTCCGAAGGCTGCTGTTGAGGGTGCCCCGCCCAAAAGACGAAAAGTGTGCATTCTGTGCGGGATGACTTCGAGGGTCCCTTGTCCGGTGGAGGATACCGAGGAGCCCGGACTTCTAAAAGATGAAGTGATCCCTCCATCCAGGGCTGCTTCGTCCGACTTCGCAGGTATGGAGTTCTCTTTATATCACTTCCTTTTTATGCCCGGGAAGTTCCATCATGCTGAGCAATGTATTTTCTTTTGGACAGATTCCGTTATAGTGGTAGAGCGCGGGGCGAATTCTCCGAAGGCATCTCTTGGGCACTCGTCTACTAGGGTCGCGCAGGAAGTGCCTGGGGCATATGGGCTAGATATCCCTCCGGATGATCTGGATCTCCTTGGGCTTTGCGGGGAGAACTTCCCTAGTGGCGATATTGATCTGGACGGCATCGATGTTGACGCTTTGTCTTTCCATGAGGAGGCTGAAGTTTCGAGCGTCGATAAGTGGCATTCCCCGATTGCTGTACCCTCGTGCCCGTTGGAGGAGACGGTTGTTGCAGCTGTAGCGGCGGTTTCTCTAGTTCTGCCGCCCTCGTTGGCGCAGGCGGTTCCTGTCGCGGCTGCAGCGGAAGGGAAGGTCTTGCCAACCTACTCCGAGGCACCTCGGCCGAGCTTAAGGCCGAGGAGCAGAGTTTCAGAGTTCCTTCTTGCGAGCTGCCGGCAGTATATCAAGTCAACGTTGGAGCCTTTCCAAGATGCTGGCTTTGGCGCCCTCCAGGACTGGTGGTCGACGGACGGTGCAGAGTTTTGCACGAGCCTGGAGGAGTTCAAAGTCGACAGCTCTTCTTTCGTCGCTCAGATGAACCTGCTTGTGACCGATAGCGAGGCTTATCGCTCCCAGCGAGCTTTACTAGAGGGGAGCTCCCCTTCTGAGTTGGAGGTCGCTGAGGCGAGTTTGTGTCAGTCCGAGCACTAACTTGCAGAGGCTGCTTCCAGCCTGTCGAAGGCTCAAAGGAAGATAGAATCGATGCGCGCCTCGCTTCGAAAGGCAGAGTCTCGTCTAGAGCGAGCTGAGGCTGCGGAGAGTGCTTTGAAGGCGAGTTACCTGAAGTAGCAGTCAGACTTGGTGACCCGTCGTGAGCTTCTGGCCACTCGTCCCGTGGAACTTCAGCGAGTGGAGGCGACTAGAGAGGAGTTACTGTGCCGTCTTCGAGCTCTGGACGCCTTCTTTTAGTTGCTTCTTGTCTGGTTGTTTTGCTTTGTAGCTTTCTTTTTGGAACCTATGCCATGTATCGTCTTTTCTTCATTATCTAATAATATTACCTTGTTTTGCCATATCTTTTGTATGGACCATTGTTGACTTTTTCTTTTGGTCGGACTGAATCTGAAGTAACTTCTCAGGCTGTCTACGTACCCCCCTAAGGGGGATCAAGTCGCACGTAGTTCTTTTTTTTTTTTTTTGCACAAGGGGTGTGGCCTTGCTTTAGGCATAGTACCTTTTAAGGTACTTGCCGTTGATAGGGACGAGTGTCAGCCCTTCTGGCGTGGTGAGGAGATAGGCGCCGTTGGAGTATATTTCCTTGACGGAGTATGGGCCATCCCATTTGGCATCGAATTTCTTCCCTCCTCGATGCGAGAGGATGATGGGGCGTTTAACTGCCAGCACCAGTTCCCCTATATGGAATGATCGAGGACGGATCTTTTTGTTGAAGGCGCGAGACAGCCTGGCCTGATAACACTCCAGACGTTATTGAGCTTCGAGGCATCTTTCGTCCAATGCTTCAAATTCTGCTAGGCGGAGCTGGGCGTTGTCGTCGCTGGTGAGGCCTTCCTGGATCGCTATCCTGAGCGACGGGATCTGGAGCTCGAGCGGAAGAACGGCTTCTATACCATAGACGAGGGAGTACGGTGTTGCTTGCGTCGGCGTACGGAAGGACGTCCGGTAAGCCCATAGCGCTTCGCCCATGCGTTCGTGCCAATCTTTCCTTGTCTTCGAGATGGTTTTCTGCCAGACCGTTGGCCGGAGCGTTGTACATCGTCGAACAATTCTGCTTAATGTTGTACAATGCGCAGAACTGGCTGACAGCAGCATTCTTGAACTGCTTCCCGTTGTCTGTTACGATGTAGCGGGGGACTCCATAGCGGAAGATGATGTCATTCTGGATAAAGCTGATGACGGAGTGCTTTGTAACTTCCCGCAGAGGTGTTGCTTCAGCCCACTTGGAGAAGTAGTCCGTTGCTGCTAGAATGTAAAGATGTTGCTTGGATGACTTGGGCAGGGGGCCGACAATATCGAGTCCCCATCCGTCAAAGGGCCATGATACGATTGTCGGGTGCAGAGGTTCCGGAGGTTGACGGATGTAGTCCCTGTGTAGCTGGCAAACGTGACACCTTTTTGCGTACTCCAAGCTGTCTTTGATCATGGTGGGCCAGTAATATCCCATCCTCCTGACTCGAAAGTAGAGCTTCGGGCCAGACTGGTGTGAGCCGCAGATTCCAGCGTGTACTTCTTCCAGTGCTGCTTCTGCTTCTTCCTTTACGAGGCATCTCAGGAGTGTGCCATCATAGCTTCGGCGGTACAACTCATTGTTGAAGTGGTAGAACTTCAGTGATCGTCGCCGGACGTCGACTCTGCGCTTTGGATCTTCGGGGAGTTTATCATGGACGAGGTAATCCACCAATGGTTGCCTCCAGTCTTACTCTTCAATTTCGAGGACATGCACCGTGTTGGTTTGAACTGGAATTTCGACCGGACCTTCTTCTTCGGTGATCACGAATCTTCTGCAGATGGGGACAACGAGCTGACGTTCTTCTGGAAACGGGAGTGTAGCCGCCAGATTTGCGAGTGCGTCAGCTTGCTGGTTGAGGTTCCTGGAGACGTGTTGAATGGAAGCAGCCTTGAGTTTGCCGAGGAGCTCCACAGCTCGTGCATGCAACGGCACCAGGTCTTCTTTGTTGACTTCGTATGCCCCCAAGACTTGCTGGATAACAAGTTGAGAGTCACCAAAAATCTCTAGTCCTTGAAGCTTCATTTCGTCGGCCAGCTTGAGACCGATGAGCAGAGCTTGATATTCTGCCACATTATTGGAACACGATTCCGTCAGCAGGAATGAGAAGGGGAGTATTTCGTTGCTGGGGTGACGAAGATGACTCTGGCTCCCGCTATGTCTTGCCTTGCTGCGCCGTCAAAGAATATTTTTCAAGATGGGGCGATGTCGATGGAGAACACTTCTTCGTCTGGGAGATCTTCTGATAACTCTCATTCCGCCGGGAGAGGATATTCTGCGAGGAAATTCGCAAGGGCTTGCCCTTTAACCGCTTTCTGTGGTACGAAGGTGATATCAAATTCAAGTAGAAGCAGCGCCCACTTGGCCAGACATCCGGAGAGCACTGGTCTTGACATGATGTACTTGAGGGGGTCAGCCTTCGAGACGAGTCTGATGGTGTGAGCCAGCATATAGTGTCGCAGCTTTTTCGTGGCGAAGATGAGTGCTAAGCAGACCTTCTCGATTGGGGAGTAATTTAGCTTTGCGCCGACGAGAGTGCGACTCAAGTAGTAGCAAGCCGTCTCCTTGCCAAGTTCATTGTTCTGAGCCAGGAGTGCCCCCAAGGATTGCTCCTGGGCACTAATGTAGAGGATTAGCGGCCTTCCTTGAACTGGTGCTGATAGAACTGGTAACTTCAGTAGATAGGCTTTGATGTTTTGGAGTGCTTCTTGGCAAGCTTCATCCCATTTGAAAGGCGCTCCTTTCTTCATGAGGCGACTAAACGGGTGGCACTTTCCAGCTAGGTTGGCGATGAATCTCCGGATATATGCCAAGTGCCCTTGGAGGCCTCTGAGGTCTCGTACTGTCTTCGGCGCGGGCATATTGACGATAGCATCTATCTTGGATTGATCTATCTCAATACCTCGATGTCGTACGACGAAGCCGAGGAACTTGCCTGAGGAGACTCTGAATGCGCACTTGAGTGGATTCATGCGGAGTTGGTACCTTCAAAGCCGTTTGAAGATTAGCTCGAGATCTTGTAGATGTGCCGACTTCTTCTTGGATTTCACTACGAGGTCGTCGACATAACACTCCACGTTTTGATGAAGAATGTCGTCGAAGATTTTCTGCATAGCTCGCTGGTAGGTGGCTCCTGCGTTCTTCAAGCCGAATGGCATAACTTTGTAGCAGTAGATTCCTTTCGGTGTGCGGAATACTGTGAGCTCTTCGTCCTTGGGTGCCATCCGAATCTGATTGTAGTCCGACGATCCGTCTATGAAAGTTAGTACCTCGTGGCCTGTCGTTGCGTCCACCATTAGCTCCGTGATTGGCAAGGGAAAGTCGTCCTTTGGGCATGCGTTGTTCAAGTCTCTGAAGTCCACGCACACTCGGATTTGATCGTTCTTCTTTTTGATCGGGACGACGCTAGAGATCCATGTCGGGTACTTGACCTCTCGGATGAAGTCGGCTTCGATCAACTTGTTAACTTCGCCTTCTATTTGGGGTACCAGTTTCGACCGGTAACGTCTTTGTCCTTGCTTGATAGCGCTAGCTCCGTGTTTGACACTGAGCTGGTGCACTGCGATTTTGGGATCGAGGCCCGGCATCTCCTTGTAGGACCATGCGAAGACGTCTCTGTACTCTTTAAGCAGTTTGATGTATGCAGCTTCTTCCTCCGGAGTCAAGAGTGTGCTGACGAATGTAGGCCGAGGCTCCGTCTCTGTGCCCAAGTTGATTTCCTTCAAGTCATCAATGGTGGACTGCCCCCCTTCTTCAAGGACTGGCGGGGCATCTGGCAACTCGTCGTCCGAAGAAGAAGTATCACTGTTGTCGTGGTCGGAAATGGAGATATGATTGACGGCAGCCATGGGTGGGTGGGTGGGTGTTGAAATGAGGTCCTCAACGGGCATTCCCAAACGATCGAACGCCGACTTTTTCTTTGATTGCTTGACTAGCCCGAGCCTTTCGAACACGGATGTGCGTTTTTGATTCGACCGGTTTCTACCACCTCTGATTTGCTTCTGGAGCAAGGCTTGGCATCGAGCCCGTCGCCATTTTCTTTTACTGTCGGGACGGCTTGCGTAGGCAGAGCGTGCATCGGAGATTGTCGATCCTTCAGCTGCTTCGTCTATCATCTTCGCCCCGATGTAGTTGGAGGTGAAGGTCTTCTTTGCTGCGGTTCTGATGACCAACGGAGCTTGACTGGAGCCGATGCCTCGGCGGTTTGGGAGAATTTGTTCACCGTTTTGAAACAGCCAAGCTTGAGTTCTCGTCATCCCATGTGGAGTTGCTGCTGGTGGAAGTGTGCCCATGGCGCTTTCTTTGTCGTAGCCGGCTTTGAACAGCAACTTAGCAACATTTTGCCCCCAACTTCCTTTCGGCTTGAATCCAAGCTGATTGGGGTCGACTGATTTGACAGGTCTGCTCGGGTTCGGAGCTTGCGTCAGGCTAGGAAATGGCAACGTCATTTCTTGCAGAGTGACGGCGTTGGCCTGCGATAAAGATGGGGCCAAATTTATTGCCGGAGTAGAAGGCGATCGCTCAGCTTTACGGAGCCACTGGGGTACAAGACGCAGGACTGGCATCGCTTGGACGGGCAACGGAGTATGTTACATTGCTCTTGACTCGAAACTGATACGCATCTTTTGCCTCGATCTTGGCGCTTCTTGGACTTGGAGTTTCGCCTTGTCAGAAGGTCGCACTGGATTTGCGGGAAGTGGAGTCTTATCCTGCTTCACTTCTTCAATCTTCTGGGCTCGAGGGGCTTTAGCTGGAAGGACTTCCGCGACTAGGTCTCTTGCTTGGTAGAACTTGGCGTCGGCCAAATGTGCCTCGGCCTCATTGAATGGCTTGTCATCAGCAGTTATGCATTTTTCCATGCCTTCTTCGTAGTACTTGAGGCACTGGTGCCAGGTGGACACCACGACGCCATTCTCGTGTAGCCAAGGCCTGCCCAATAGGAGGCGATATGATGTCTGGCAATCAATGATATGGAAGAGGACCGTTGTATCTAGCGGGTCGATAGAAAGCTTCAAACGGATGATTCCAACGGTGGACTGTCCGCCCTGGTCGAACCCTTGAATGACCAACTGACTGGGCGAGAGCTGGTCACTGGTGATGCCAAGTTGCCGCATTGTCTGGATAGGCATAATATTGACGGCGGAGCCACAGTCCAGCAAAATTCGGTTTACCGGCTTCTCTTTGATGTATCCCGAGACGTAGAGAGGCCGGTTATGCAGTCGCGTTTCGAGTTGCAAGTCCTCGTCTGAAAAGGTTATCGTTGCATCGCATGAGGTCACAGGTTTTCCCTTCTTGTCATCCTTCCTTTTCCTTTTGTAGCTATTTGGGTCGGCCAAAGTTGCAGCCATTGCTAGGCGAGCCTTCTTCGGGAGATGCAAAGCTTCTACGAGCGGCAAGTGCAGGATTGCCTCGTCATGAGAGGCAGTGCCTCCTTGGTCGAAATCGTCTCCCTTGTCGGTGGAGTTGCCTTCTTTAGAAGTTTCACTTTCATCTTTTCCTTCCGATGCCTTATGAACTTCGACCATGCAACAAGACACCCTGATGTGCTGATCGACTGGGAGGAAGTGATCCGGGAAGAATTCTTGCAGTGTTGCGGGTTCTGGAAGGCTTTGTTGGAGGAGATCGTCTTGGCTTGCTGGCGGCAATTTGAATGCCTTCCTTCTTAGAGTCTTGCTTTTCTTCTTGTAGGTTTGGCGTTCTGGAAATCTCCTCATCACACGGTCTTGCTTCTGTTGCCTTTCTTGTCGTGGCTTTCGCCGCCGTGGTAGCATGACCCATGCCTCTTCGTCGGTGGATTCCCCTCCGCTAAGATGATGATCGGTATCAGCAACTGGTTCCCTTGAAGGCACTTGTTCTTCCGGAGGCTCTACTGGCTCGTCTTCCGATCCCCAGCCGGTGGGCTTGATTTCTTCGATCGAAACTAATGGAGGCTGTGAGTAGAAGACGTAATAGTCGAACTTCCTGAAGGCTGGCCCAACAGACTGACTTCTGGATCTCCCTGCTCATATCTTTTCCGGAGAGCGCATTGGGACGTAGCTTGACTGAAAGGGACTTGCTCTTCCTGAGGCTCCACTGACTCATTTTCTGATCCCCAGCCGGTGGGCTTGATTTCGTCGATTGAAACAGACGGAGGCATTGAGTAGAGGATGTAATAGTCGAACTTCCCCGAAGACTGGCCCAGCAGACTGACTTCTGGATCTCCTTTCTCGTATCTCCTTTGGAGCGCTCGTTGGGATGTAGCATTACTTGGAAGAGGTGCTGGCGTGAGCAATGGTTGCCCCCAGGGCAGTGGCGTTTCTTTCTCGGTGAGCGCAAGAGTACGTTGACGTCGCTTCGAGACTCTCGACTGGGAAATTGACTTAGCGGTTGGCCTTTGACGGTTGATGCACAATTTGGGCGTTCTTTGTTGTGCAGCAACGAGTACCGGCGAGAAGGAACCGAAGGCGATGGACGTCATGTTGGCCGTAGCGACTTCCCCGGTATCGATCTCTATCTTTCCTTGATTTGCGAGCGCCATAATTCTTTCCTTGAAGATGAAGCATCTTTCGATGGGATGACTTACCACCCGATGGTATTTGCAGAAGAGAGGATCGTCGATGCGATGCATCTGCTCGGGCCTCTTCGAAGGAGGGAGCTCTATCATCTTCTCTTGTAGCAGTTGGTCGAACATAGAGGAGACTTCCGAGTCCGGGAAGGGGTACTCCTTAGCTTCGAGCTCCTCGAGAGTCATCCTTTGTCTTGGCGGCGGAGGCGGCGGTATGACGACTCCCTTCTTCTGATCCATCTTGCCACCGATCTTGAGCGGCTTGGAGGTTGAGGCGACGTCCACAACATTGACTTATTTCGGTTTCGGTGCCGGTGGCTTGTCCTTCTTCTCCACCTTCAAGAAGTCTTTGTTTTTCGAGTCCCCGCGGCTTGCTAGGCTGAGTTCCATGTCGTGAGCCCGAGTCGCGAGTTCTTCGAAAGACCGAGGCTTGATACCTTTGAGGATGTAGAGCAGGCCCCAGTGCATGCCTTGGGTGCACATCTCGATGGCCGAGTCTTCAGACAAACAGTCTCGTGAATTCAACACGAGGTTCCTCCATCTGTCAATGTAGTCGATCACCGGCTCGTCTTTCTTTTGCTTGACGGCGGTGAGTTCGGTCATGCTGACGGTGCGTCTGGTGCTGTAGAAGCGATTGAGGAACTCCCTCTCCATCTGATCTCAGCTGTCGATGGTCCCTGGAGGAAGATCAACGTACCAGTCGAAAGCATTACCTTTGAGGGTGCGAACGAACTGTTTCACCATCTCGTCGCCATATGTGCCGGCGTTGTTGCAAGTTTCAATGAGGTGAGCAACGTGCTGTCTTGGATTTTCCTTTCCGTCGAAGTGCTGGAACTTTGGTGGCTGGAATCCGACTGGGAAGCGTAGCTACTGAATCCTCGCTGTGTAGGGCTTCGAGTATGCTGCCGTGATCGGAGGAAGGCCACTGCCGTGGGAGCGCATCATGTCGGCTACCAACGCTTGGTCTTGCTGAGCATTCATCGTTGCCATTGCCGGAGGTTGTGTAGCCACCGAGGTTGGCGCTGGGGAGACGACTTCCACTGGGACGGGAGTCGAGGAGAGTGCTGGAGTAATTGCTTGAATTGTCGGAACAACCTCTGCAGGAGCGGGAGTTGAAGATGGAGCTGGAGCGGCTACTGGAGAAGCAACGGGTTGACCGACTGCTGCAGCGTCCTTTGCGCTTAGCTTTTAGAGCAGAGTATTGATGTGACGATCCTTCTCCTCCATCAGCCGAGTAATCTGTGCCATGTGCTTGTTCATCTGCATGACTTGGAGCTGAAGACCGGACGGAGGATGGTGACTGAGGACGTCTCGATGTTGCATGCTAGCATCCTCGCCGTCGTCATCGGAGATGTAGTTACGCCGACTTGCTTCTGGTTGATGACTGGTGTTTGCCCCCTGCAGAGGAGGTGCAATGTCCGCTGGAGAATCCGAACGGGCTCGGGGTTGGGGCTGGTCCTCCCCAAACTTCTGGACATGGACTCCAGGATCGAGGCGCGTTTCTTCATGCACCAAGGCCTCGTCGGTGCTTTGGCGAGCATCTTCGGCAGTAGTTTCTGGCATGAAGACATCTGCAAGAGTTCGAGTACGCCGAGTGTAGACGCGTACCATCGGGGGTCATCACCCTCCGAGTTTACTGGACCACCGTGACGGAGTAGAGGAGACTCGGCGATCGGTGAAAGGCTTGGAGCAAATGCATTGTTGCTTGTCCCGGCCATTGCAAACTTCAAGCAGCTTCTTCAGTCGTACGGATGAAAGGAGAAGAGGTCCCACCGGGCGTGCCAGAAATCTGTATGCGCGAAAAAGATACGGGTCGTCTTTATTGCACAAAACGAGATTACAAGTGTGCGCCGGGACCCGGGTGGCTCGGGTGTGGCGAGTCCGGGTTGCGGTGAGTGTTGATCAGGGGATTGTGGGAGAGATCTTCTGGAGGATCCCTTTGATCCGCGTCTCCACGTGGTGTTCGTGCGAGAGCTCTGAAGGAGTTGCCCAGGACAGGGGTTTTTACAAGGTGAGGGCTTTTGAGAGGCTAAGGAATGTCCGTCGTTTCTTTGGTCCCTTCCGTGCTTCGCGCTTCCTCGGCTAGGGGGTCTTCAGCTTCGTTCCTTGGTCTTCGTGTCTTCCTCGCTCCTTGCTTGACCTTGGCGTCCTTGATCGTCGGTTCACGACGTCGATCGTGCTTTTGGCTTCGGCTTTGGCTTTGGCTTTTTGGCTTTGGCTTGGCTCCGGCGTGGCTCTGGCTTTTGCTTTGCTTCGGCGCTTGCGCTTGGACGTAGACGGGGGAGACTTGCGATGCTTTCGTTATTCCGGACTTCGCGTCGTATCGGCTAGAGCGTGCGGTGCTTTTGCTCGAGACCGGCGTAGTCGCTTGGCTTTGGCACTTGCGTTGCTTTGGCGCGGGCTTTACCAGGGTTTTTGCTTTGGCTTCTTGCGTGGGCTTTAGCTTTAGCGTCAACTCGGTCTTCTTCTCGAACGACATAGGCTACTTCTTCGGTGCTTCGACGGCTTGGGTGTCGGCTGGACTTCTCTTCTTCTCCGGGCTTCCTTGGTGTGATCGGAGTCGAAGAATGCTTTCGAAGATAGTGGGGGTAGCACTGATCTCCTTGCGACGGTTGTGGCGTCGGCTTTTGCTGATGAAGACGGCGGGGGTAGCGACGGTCTCCGTGCGACGGTTGTAGCGTCGACTTTTGTCGATGAAGACGGCGGGGGTAGCGACGCTTCAGGTAGTCTGTTCCAGGCCTTCTTCTTTGTGGATGGTGCAGACGTTTGTCGAAGGCGATGGGGTGATGACGCTTCGTTCCTCTTCTCCGGGCTTTGGAGCTTGATCGGAGTCGAGGATTTGTTGGAGCCGACGGGGTAATGCCGCTCCGAGCTTCTTCTCCGGCCTTTGCTTCTGGCGTCTTCGGAGTCGAAGGGTCTTCTTCTCCGAGCTTTCTTCTTCGTGCACGGAGTCGAAGTCTTGATCTTCTTGTGCAAGGGTCTTCACGTTGATGAGGGCTTTCGATGGACTAAGCCGATCCCGACGGGACAGGCTTGCCCGTGCCTCGTGAAGTCTTGGGTCGATGAAGAAGCGTCTCATTCTCTGCAGAGCTTCCGCACTTCGTTTTGCGATTTCGTCGACCCCTTGAGCTTTCCCCCACCCCCTCTATTTATAGGCAAAGGGGAGGGGAGAGAGAGATGAGAAGTTTTAATTTTAAATCCCTTTAATATTTCCCTCATAATTACCCGGGATTTATTCATCCATTGATGAGGGGAATAACATTTATTTGCTTTCCTTTCCTGGTGGGGCAATTATGGCTGGATTTTGCACACGAAATCGATGGCGACCCGACTCTTCTTCTTGTCCGTCGGATCGAGGGATCGGTGCAGATCTGCGCGTGAGCAGACGTCATATGCAACCTCCCCCCGCGCATGACGGTATTTCTTTCCTTTTCTTTCTTCTCTTTCCTTTTCTTTCTTTCCTTTTTCTTTTCTTTCCTTTCTTTCCTTTTTCCTTGCAAGGCCGGCCGGCCCCATGGGGTTCGGGTTCTGGTAAGGGCCGGCCCCATGGGGTTCGGGTCCCTAGTAGGGGCCGGCCCCCATGGGGTTCGGGTCCCTAGTAGGGGCCGGCCCCCCTTGAGTGTGGGGTCCGCTCCTCCCTTGTTGGGCGCGAATCGGGTCCGGGTCCGCACTGGTGTGTGCAAGTCGGGTCCGAGTCGGAGCGCGCGTCGGGTTTGCATCCGCGTTGGCACACGTATGTCTGGTCCGGGTTTAGACAAAATTCGTGTGTCTACAGTCGTGTCCTTCCCTGTTGCTGCCACGTGGACGACGAGCAGGTGATATTTTCTGGCACCATCACGAACCATTGGATGCACTTAATGGCAGCATTTGCAACATGTGCATCACTGTTAGGGCTGAAACTTGGGGCGGGTTGGACCTGTCCCAACCCCAGTTTTGGATGGCTTTGGGTTGATGTATTTGAATGGGTTGAAAAAATACAACCCGAGTTGAATTCGAGTCAGGCTCGGGTTCAGGGGTTGGGCAACCCGGCCTAACCCGAACCCTAGTACTCACGTATATATATGAGTATGTGATATGTAGGTAAAAATCATAGCCATCCCGAGTACTCATATGTTGAGGGGCTGCACTCGCAGCCATCCATTTCACCCAGTCCCATATTATTTATGCACTTATTTTCTTATCAAATAAAGACATTATCTGATGATCTAGTAAATTGAATGGATAAAACCATAACAAAAACTGTATAATAGTGTTAGCAATAATAAGTTATTTTTAGTTTTTTTGATCTTAAAATGTCAAAATTTTAAACAATGATTGAAAAATAAGTATACTCAGAACCCTCGCAATCCAACACGTCCTAGCAACTTCGGCTAACACGAGCCCAATCCGAGCTTGAATTTTTTCTTGGGTTAGGCTTGGGCTGGACATCTCGTATTGGAGGTTGGGTTGGGGTTAAGGGTTATAGTACTTGGATTGGGCTTGAGTTGACCTCCAACCCGACCCAGCACTGCCGCATGCAGTCGGCGCGAGTACGATTCACTTGCCATCGTGCGACTGTGATGCATGCGGGCCCGCCGACCGGGGACCACTGATCGGAGAAGATCTGAACTCTATTTAACCAATCCCGTGGTCCCCACCCCGCCCCCTCCTTTTATCCAAAACGCAGCTTTTTCGACTCCTTCAGCGGAGCCGTACGCTGAGAAACACCCTAACGAAGTACACTCGTTACCGATGCCGAACTCCACCGCCGCGTCCGTACTGCTGCTCTACACAGCCGTCGCCCTCCTCCTCCTCTTCCTCCTGTCCTACCCGCCCGGCGGCCCCCACCGCGCCCACCGCCGCCTCCAGATCCGCTCCTCCTCCTCCGCCCACGACCGCTTCATCCCCTTCGACCCCATCATCTCCGACATCGAGCGGCGCTTGGAGGACCGGGAGTGGGAGAGGGCCCACTCCCCGCCCCCCCGCCTCGGAGAGCCCGAGTCCGAGGATGACCTCGAGTGGGAGGACTTCATGGGCGCCGAGGAGTACATCAACCACGAGGACCAGTTCAATGTGACCCTCCGCGTCGTCGAGCTGTTCCCAAAGATCGACATCGGCCCGGCCGACGGCCTCGTGACCGCCGAGGAGCTGACGGAGTGGAACCTTCGGCAGGCCGAGCGGCAGGTGATGCACCGGACGGAGCGGGAGATGGACCTCCAAGACCGGGGCCGCGATGGGTTCATCTCCTTTCATGAATACGACCCGCCCAGCTGGGCCCGGCGATCCCCCGGTCGGTGAGATCCCTCCATTGGGTTAGCATGTTTTGTATAGTAGGCGCTTTTTCTGTATGTGTGGTTTGTTTTTTGAGACATTGGTGACTGGTTAATTTAGCATTGCTATAACCATCTTTGATTGGGTTATACTGTTTTTTGGATCTTCCATTGTCCCTTCAACCTTGTATATATCAATGCCTCATGGTATTAAAGCAGAGTCCTATGATCTTCATCTCGGAACATACTATTTTTTGTTTCCCCTTTCGTCGGATTCGTAGGTTCGGAAAATTCTACTCCTTCAGATCCTACTTCTGTGTGCCTTCTTCATCACCTCTGATCTTCTGCAGTGCCTCCTCTGCCTCCTACCGTACGAATGATCTGATCGGGTTAGCTTGATATGCATTGTTGGTCCAATCTCTAAAAGCTCAAGCTTTTGAGTGAAATGGTTTTCTTAGCATTGTGTTAGAGCTCTGGTTTCTCAGGGGTCTTGGGTTCTCAAGTCTTGTTGCCTCCATTTGTTTATTGCCCTGTCAATTTAATTATGCACGTGCAGGAGAGGGCCGGACGTGATGCATTGTTGTCCCATTCTCTAACATCTTAAGCTTTTGGGTGAACTGGTTACTTAACATATCGTAGCCGACACCCTTCTTCTCAAGGCAGTATTCTTGTTCAGTATTGACAGATCGTGGCCGACACCCTTCTTCTCAAGTCTGTATTTTTGTTCAGTATTGACCTCCAGTGCAGTCACTGCCATTCCTCCAATCAACATGTGCACGGTTACCTGCGTTGATTCATCCAGCCAAGCTGGTCATCGCCAATGTTATCAAGTCGGAAGTCTGAAAACGTCAGCTTGGGGAGAAGTCGGAAAGATTTGACAAAATCGGAAAAGACAGGAAAGAGTCGGGAAAAAACAATAATTTACTTTAATTTTTTTTAATTTTTTTTTGATATATATGGTCCTAACATAAATGCAAAAAAAAAAAAAAGGTTCTAACATATTTTTGAGCAATGTATGTCATTTTTATGCCTAACTAATATTAGTGTATTACAATTAAAATAAGAAAAAAAAAAATACAAATAGACAATACATGCACATTATCGATAGTCAACTAAGTTACTAAGCAAGTACAATTGTACAAGTAAAGAACCTATTAAAAAAAATTAAGCAAGTAGAGAGTCTAAAGTCCATGTTAGCAATAAAAAATAAGCAAATAAGACCACATTAACGCATTGACAATAAGCACCTAAGCAACTACAAGTAAAAAATGTATTAACAATAAATATTAGACAATTAAACAACATATAAACCATATAACCATAAACAAGTAAATTAAACACCATATTTCGTTTTCCCCCCAACTTGCCGTTTAAAAAAATATGGTTAAAATGCGAACTTTGAGTTTTTTTTTTCCTGACTTGCCTTTTTTTTCATATTTTATTCCCGTAGCAAACATTTACTGATTAAGTCGCTTTTTATATGTGTTTTTTTTTTGTGTGAAAAAAATGGCTGATTTTATAACACTGGTCATCGCTGCTCCTACATTCATCTCTTGGCATATGTGTTCCTAGATACTATAGGAGATCTCCCAAGACTATGCGTTCCATTCTCGTCACATTTTTCTTGCAACCATCCAAGGATCATCATATTCGTCATGGTTTTAAAACTCGGCCGATATCGATATATACTGATTTTCCTATAAACATGAAATAAACCGACTAGATCATCCTCAGCTGCCTCGATCTTGGTCTTCTGCCAGCGTCTCCAGTTGGCGTCGGGCTCGCGGCGCGGATGTGGGCGGGTGCCCTGCATCAGACAGACTTTGGTTCTGCCAATGGACAATGGGAAGCTAGTGGAGTATAAATGGCTTTTCAAGGTTGAACAACACTATATCAGAGTATTGACCACTACAAGGCTAGATTAGTAGCAAAGGGCTATCATCAACAACCGGTTATTGCCAATAATTGAACTTTTACTATTGTTGTCAAATCCTAAACATTTGTTTTGATGCTTACTTTTGCCCTATCACACAATTGACCAGTGGTACAATTAGATTTCAAGAGTGCATTCTTACATGGTAACTTAACTGTGAAAGCTAAAATGATGCAGCTACCTGACAATGTTGATTCCAATTGTCCTTATTCATACGCCATTAAATGCATACTTGCATATTTGTCACTGAAACACAAATATAAGAACAAAAATGACACACAGAAAGTTAACACTTTCTCTAGAGATCTTAAAGATGGATTTCTAAATTGTTACCAGATGATACTTCAAGTGGTTATGATACGGGTTGGTGGAAAGAGGATCATTTTAATGCTTCAGATGTTGATGGGAATGGTCTTCTAAATCTGACAGAGTTCAATGAGTAAGCTCTCTATTCACATATGTCGCTATTTTTCACCTCTTACCTGATGCAGTGACTCTTTTTAATCATTTCAGCTTTCTACATCCAGCAGACAGTAGTAACCCGAGGTTGATCCAGTGGTTGTGTAAAGAGGAAATAAGGTGCAGATGCATATATTTCCTAGTTATATGGTGAAATATTGAATTAGTTATAATTTTTTATCTTTTGTGATGGCATGTCTATTATTTTGATTTGAAACTATATGTAACTTATAGACACATATATGTAGGGAAGTACATTATACATGTGAGCATATTAATTTGTCTTCCTTTTACAGAAAATGAGTTTTCTAGACATAGCTTGTTGCTAGGTCTTAACTTTAATTATGGTAGTCCCATAATAGTCAGTTATATTCTGTTCAGGCCATGACAGCTAGAACATTTTGTTCTGTTTTTGATTATTTATCAATTCTTCTAGCTTTCGTATGAGCATGTTAGGCTAATAGAGATGAGCCGGTACGCTATATATTTATATATGTAAATTTCATAGAATTATCACAGAGAGAAAAAGTGAAAAAGAAGAAAGGAGAGAGTCCATGGAGAGGCAAGAAATAAGATATTGTTAGTTTGGCCTTTATGATAACAATGCAATATGTTTTGTTGATGAAAAATCACTTTATAGGCAAAAAGACATACTTCTTTACACCAATTAAATCATGCATTATGCTAATTATAAGATCGCTTATATAATCAATATTATCCTTAACCTTCCCTATAAAGCTAGAGCACAAGTATCACTTGTGTCAGCATGGAACATATAATTGATGCTGAAGTCGCTGAATATACTTTGTTAAAGTATTTGCAGGCCTATGATTTGTCTTCACATGATTAATAGAAATCTACTCAGCTCGGGTATGTGGATTCGAGTTCGGGTTCAGACCATGCGAAAAATGAACCAGCTCGGATTCGGATTCTATTGGTTCGGTCAAAAGTATTAAAAAAACAGAAAAAAGTAATCAGATTTAGGGTCTAATTCGTCTTATATGGCTCAACTAAGTCCTTTTAGATCTAAGTCTTGTGATATATGAATCATGAAATGATATGATAGGATGAGGCGCGTGGTGCTCGCCCGCAGTCGTCCGATGTACCCGCCCTGTGCGTGCCACACGCAGCGATGCATCGGACGACTGCGGGCGTGCACCGCACGCAACTCTCTCTCACTAAAACTAATAGAATGATGATATGAACCAAAACTTGAATAAGAGCAATTTAGGGCAGTATAATGCTGGTTGGGTAGTTCAGATTGGCAAAAATCCAAGCTGGTTTTGGTTTAGATGAACCCTCAAACCATGCCTCAACTTTTATCTTGATGAAATGAGAATCAACCTCTATTAATTATCCTTTCATTAAAGACATTACGTGTTTCAATTTGAATGATTGCCTAGTTGTCGTGATCAAACGCGGGGAAATCATTGGTGATAGCCGCTCTAGGATAAAAATAGAATATAGGAAAAGAAAGGATTAAGAAGAAAATTAGTGGATGAGAAAGGGGTCATGATGGGGACATCACTACTCGTTCGTCGTTCGATCTCAGAGTTTACCAGCACCGGTGATGGAGGATGGCTACAACACTATCCCTTTGGCTTGACAACTAGCCCCAGAGCGCAGAGGACGACTTATTTTCTATTCTCATAATATAATTATTGGTTGTTTCTTTTTGGACTCTAGTTATTTCGTCATGTTTAAGTTTAGTCCTATATTGGTTGTGAGAAGTCATGTAGTGCACCTGAGCTCTGATTTAAAGGACCCCAAGTCCCCTTTATTTGATATTGAAGAAATAAAAATAAAAATTTGCTATTTGCAAAGTTCTTCATATGAAGGAAGAATTAGGGGGAAAAGACCAAGAAGCAAGAAGTCTCACCCTTTGGTGTGAAGCCATAATTTAACTTCCGCGCTTGATCATCTATTCTTCTTGTTGTCTCTCTCGTTCTCTTTCTCTCTGCCCTTGTCGCTATTGCATGCTGCCGAAACGGTAGCCACAATCGTGCCCCCCAATGGCCGACCGACCCCGCCGACGAGCCACAACCAACCCGGCAGGGCTAATAGCCCTATCGGTAGCCGCCCGCACCCGGATGGTCACAACGGACAGCCACAAGCTTGACAACGCCCCACCGGCCAGACGCCGGAATCCCCACAGCTACCAACAAGGCGCCATCAACCTGCCGGTCACCGGCCACCGGCCACCAATCCGACAGGCAACCGTCCTTCTTGTTGGCTTTCCGACGCCTGCCGATGTCCTGTGGGTCTTGTTTCGTGCGCCGTCGACTTTGAAGACCTTTCCGGCATGCAGATCTGTTGTCATCTTGCTTTTGGGATTCATCGGAAGTGCTCGAGATCAATTGACAATTCCATGTTCATTTGTTCCAA
Organism: Chamaelirium japonicum; assembly: GCA_947650365.1. NCBI lineage: Eukaryota > Viridiplantae > Streptophyta > Magnoliopsida > Liliales > Melanthiaceae > Chamaelirium > Chamaelirium japonicum. The sequence continues at coordinate 46,866 of CANTAL010000389.1, read as the reverse complement.
ATATAAACTTGAGAATTAAAGTATCTGTTCTTGAAAATTGTTTCAACTTTCCCTAAATATTATAGACCATAGACCCATAGTTTTAAATCGTATAAATTGCTAGTTTGATTTTAGAACCTTTTTAGATTACGTGGGTCTGTGTCCCTTGATGAACACAATTTGATCATGATTAAAATCTATTGAAATCCTTTGCATACTAATTAAAATATTCCGTATTGATAAAACATTGAATCCTGCAGAAGTTCTATCTTCCCAAACGACCACCCCTTAAAGACTAGAAATTGTCTTCCTGTAGGACTGCAATTTTAGGCCTTGGTATAACATTTTCACAGCATCTTAATTCAAGAAATCCTGCAAATCAACCATTTTTTATCTTAAATTATTATTTGCAAGAACTAAACAATCTCTATTGTATCATTAACCTTTTGCACAAATAGTCCTGCATCAGGTTGGTTGTAAAATCTTTTTTTTTTTTGTTTCAATGGATTTTAATCAACATAAGACTTAGACATATTAGAGATGTGTTGACTAAAAAAGAGAATCCTGATGATCCAAATGTTCACATAACCAAGAGTTTAGTGTTTACTAAAGTAGCTACTCTCACAAGTACAATTATAACTGATCCACAAAAAGCCCTTTCACATCCAATCAACTCCAAGACACAATTTTCTTCTTCTTCTTATTTAGACTAGTAATTAGTGCTCGTGCAGTGCATGTTTTAATTACTAGTCCTTTATAGTTCATACTTCTGTAACATGTCAGACATTAAAACAACATTATTACTAAAATAAAACATTTCCTTATGACATTCAAGGAAAAGAAACCTTTGCTTTCAACATATGGTGCATGGTACATCAATAGTTTGATTTTTTTCATTGGTGAAAGTACCTGCAATTTTAAAAAACCAGATACTAGAAACTTGGCTTAGATTATTCTTTCTTGCGCATGTCCTATCATGGAGAGAGGAGGAGAAACATATTGTAAAAGAAGCCATCTTCAGTCGGATTCTGGTCTTAAACTAGGGAGAAGTTCCAAGAATACAAAATTGGGAAAACCCAGACTGAATTCACGTCAGGAAGAGAGGACCTTCGTGGGACACGAGGAAGGTGAACCACTGGTTCTTTGTAACAATAGCTTTCTTCTTCTAATTGCATGACCCAGAGCTTATAGCCGTCAGTTTGTTTCCTCCTCTTGTTAATGTTGTAGTTGAAGGGATGTCATGTAAATGACTTGACCAGAGTTCCCATATAGTTATGTACTATGTAGAGAGATCAATACAACTTGATTTGGGGTTCATGTAAAGAGTAGAAGAGATCTTGGCCTGGCTTGATTTTTGTAGGACAGAGATCCTGATCCAGCATCCCACATTTTACTTGGGGAGAAATCCCAATCAGGCTTTGTTTAAATTCACGTAAAGACGTGGTTTTGGTTAAATATTATACTCTTGCCATTTTTGTAGAACTTTGGTTTTGGATTCAAATAGAGAGTTGAATTGCTTAATCTTCTATTATATTCACATCCTAACCCGGCTTGGTTTCTGTTTATTATAATACAATCATTGGTGGCTGGGGTTTCGAGCTTGCTAAAAGGCTCACATTTATACCTTTGAAAGAGCTTTGGGCAAAGGTGGCGGAAACATTTTTGGACTTTTCACTTTCTTTCTATCCTTCCTCTTTCTTTGTAGGTTTTGGGAGACGAAAAGTTTGAACAATATAATGGTCTCAGGGATCGACGACTCGGCAAGTAGAATTAGACAGAGATATTCTATCTATTCTGTTGGATGTATATGTTTTTGGAAAATCATGCTCTCCATGGACAAAGCAAGGATTGGAGCATTGGTGGGAGACCGGTCTTCTACTCCTAGATATAATCAAGAGAAGATTTCAACCAAAGAATCTAACATAGACATTATGGTCAAGATTCTGACCAAACAATTATACGTTGCTGTGATGCAAGCGGAACTTTGGGACTTGCATCCACTCCCCTAACACATGTCTAGACATGAAGAAGGCTCATTTTGTGGTAGTTCATTCACTGTTCACCATTTCACCATGAAAGCATGGGTGCGGGCAATATATGAACTTATAAATATCCATAGGCTTGTTCATGGTCTCTGAACATGTTAAATCCTGCCAAATCTGAATCATGTAACATTTAAGTTATATGTTTAGCTAATTCAAAGCAGCTGAAGTGTCTATTTGAGGTACTATATTGAGGACATCTTGAAATTTGTTATCGACGTTTGCCTAATATCGGGTTCTCTTCTTTCTAGTTTTGTGTTAGACTGATCCCCTTCTATGATACTTAGCAACGAGTCCTCCACAATATAATTTTAAATGTGATAGATGCTGATTTTCTACTTCAATAGAGTCCTTGATGCAGGCACCGATAAGGTACACTACAATCCTAAACCCTTTTAGGGTTCTCTTTGGTCAATAACTAAGGTTTAGTGATCAATATAGCGACATATAACTCAAAAGGACAGCAACTTAGATTATCTCACGCAGTTCTAAAAAGTCCATGCAATCAACATATAGCAGATTTAAGACTTAAACAAATAAAGATGCAATATCATCACAAAACTAATTTCAGCAAATAAAAGGTTAAATCGCAGCAATAGATATTGAAATTTAAAGAGAGGCTTGCATCAGAATTTTCACTAAAAATAGGCTAAATATGTTTGCTAGGGTTACCGACAGATTATAGATAGCAAATCTAATAAATAGGCATATGTTAGGGCTTCAACTAGCGATGAAAGGGAAGATGACGGCTGCGATGCGGAGCGGTGGCAATGGAAACAAATGAAAACGATGCGGATGCGATGGAAAATAAAGTAAAAGATAGATACTGCCTGGGGTTTTCCGCCGTGGGTCGATTGCGAGGATGCGCCGATGATCCCGCACACGGAGCAAGGCCGGACGTCGGGAGAAGCTGGAACCTTCGGAAGAACAACACCGAGGCCTTCACGAGGCGAAGTCGCGGATGCAGCGAGGGTCGGGGACACGAGTCTCTCCCGGAAGCTCTCACGAAGAGGCACGAATTTCAGCAATGATCAAAACTGAATTCTTCTTCTTTCTTCATCTTTTTGTAGAGTTAGGGTTTCTGTTTTGATGGCCAAGATCAAAGGGGAATAAGGGTTGGATGGTGGGGATGCAAAGGCTAAGAAAGGCAAGGAAAAGGGAGGAAAACAAGGGAAAGAAGAGAGAGAGAAGAGAGGGAACGGAAGGGGGTCGGGGTGGCCTCGGGATCCGCGCAGACAAGAAGGGCGGGCGGTGGTTCACGGGAAAAAGAAAGAAGTGGGGGGCGGTAATGCAATAGAAGCCCTATTGGGCTTAAGATAAGCCCACTTAAGCCCTAATTGAAGCCCATAACTTGCCACGTCATCTAAATTTAAGTTATTTTGCTATCTAACCGTCGGTTTCGAGATATGATCTCGTCCGTCGGTACCCTGCAAACACACGCACCCAGAATTTTATTAATTAACATGCAGAAACTCACCCGAGAAGACCCGGATTCAATCCGAAAAGGTCTCGGATGAGATCATGGACATCCCCCATGAATTGGGCAAGAACATAAATAGTACTAAGTGCTGAAATTAGGCCAAAAACATAGAAAATGGGCCAAAAACTGAAATAAACGACTACAAGTCCTCAAATGGATAATGCCTTCCATGCATAAAATAAAATGACTGAAATAAAACTCTCTGGCGACTAACTGAAAATGCAGCGATGATCTGATGATACTGATCAGGCCTGCATCAGTCCTTTTCTATGACTGGTATTGAAAAGTAGAAAAGACTTTGATTCTTGCCATATAAGATTTTGGCTCGTCTTCACAAGTATAGATTGGCATCTATGTTGGAAGTTTTATGGCCTAACAACTATTTGAACATGATGTAATAATTCATTTATGCCATGATTTGTATAATATATATCATATTTGTTATGATTATATGTCATAAAACAGTTCACATGTGTATTTCTGTTTCAATGTATTAATCAAGTGGTCGGGATGTTCCATCACATATTGGATTGATTCATCCCTAAACCTGACATATGTTCCCAACTAGAGTTGAGGTTGGGCATCACATCATATAGCTGCCATGTGACCATGTCTAGGGCCTCAATGATATGTCAGTGTGTCAATAGTTATATCGAATTATCAAACATTAAGACAACTTGATATATGATATCGTTAGTCCAAATTGAAGCAGAACTCTGGCTATACATATTACACAACGTACGCCTTGATTGGGGAGGCGATTGATTGCTAACACTTTTATCCTAGTTGTTTGGGGCTAATCACACCATCTTTGCAGAGTATAAGAAGTGGCACACATTGGATAAATCAGGGTACACATTAAGTGAGGGTTCATGGTCCAATAAGGAAAGCACAAATTTGCACTGTCTTCACTATTGAGATAATGTGATCAGTATATTCAATGTTGGTGTTGCCATAGTTTTGATCACTTGCCTTTTCATATGTATTCTTAGTGTTTTACATGCAGATATATTTTTTGTAAAAAATAATTTTATCATCGATCTTTTTTGTCTGACCCGATTAGCTTACTATGTTTCTGAGTAGGCCATATTTAGTTGTCCAATAATTAGATGATACCTTTGGGCTAATTAGTACACTAGTTTATAGATAGAGTTTCTTAGTGGATGTTTTTGTGGATGGAAATTCCTTTGCAGATATTTTGTTGACATAGAGACTTAGTTATCTAATTAGGAAGCCCTTGGTCTTCTGTGCAAATATGAATGCAAAGGAATTTGTCTTTCTATACTTATTCATTTCAATTAAAGTGTGAGAAAATATGCTTAAGGAAAGTTGGGACAGGCGAAGCCATGTACTGATCTCCTAGTCATGCCCCATTCTCCGCTTTCCATATATAGGGGCATAGAATCAAATCTCGAATTTCGGTTACATATCAGATTCCGGAAAATCGAGATATTTCGGTGAAATTTGGCAAAATATCGCTAGTATTTTGTGACATTTGTACACTCGACATATTTTGGTGCGTTTCTGTATACCACGTTTGTTTCGGTATCCGATAAACCAAGGTATTTCCCGAAATTTCACTAAATATCTCGAATTTTCAATCCTTGTATAGGGTCAACCCCCTATCTGTCCTCACTACTTCTGTATGAGACATGCCTCGATTGGAAACCCTAGCCTCCCCCGTAGTGTGTGAGCAAGCGAGTGTAAGGAGAGGAGAATAAGGGCATGACCAATATAACATCATGAGGCTTGTGTCGCGTCACAGGCTAATGTTCTCCGATCCTATGTTGCGCTTAAGCACTGATCTTCACCGATGAAGTCTCCATTCATGATTTCTCAATCCGTCCCACAAGTATAAACTGATTGTATTTTCACATGTCAATGTTGTAGATCATGGTTACGTGCACCCTATGTTATAGAAAATTCTAGTTTGGCAATTATGTATGTTATTTCTTGTTATTTTTAAAAGAGGACAATCCTTAATTGGAATGTGTGAATTAATTATATTTTTCATGGTATGGAGGACTACTGGTGATCAAGTCCATCAGAGTTGCATTAGGGTGATAGGTTTCCATTATTTTAATCTTTTCCTAATCTCCATGCTACCATGGTGAATCCAATGCACATATAAAAATATGTGTGTAGTTTCTTTGCTCTGGACCCAGTCATGCTAGAGTTTACGGAGGCCTTTTGGGCTACATTGAACTTTGTTGCCTTGGGGCTGCACCCATAATAATTACCAAGCGTACGCTAAATGCAGTCTGTCTGTGATCAACCCAAGTCTATTCATGGTCGCTGACGGCTTGGCATGCAACTACTTTGGCGGCTTAGATAACACATAGTTTATACTTTATACCATAGGCATGCCATAGGTGTGGCTTAGGAATATCCCAAGTGCCCAATTTGTAGCCAAGATGTGGTAACTTGGTCAGCGGCTACACTGGTACGATCTGCCCCAACGCGTCGAAGAATCAGCTCAGGCAATTCCCAGGTCCAGCCAGTGCTTGCATTGTACCTGCATGCTTGTGAGTATGCTTGCACAAGGTTACTTTTTCGACATTTTGGACCATAGTTCGTTTGCACAAGTGGTGTTCCAGTTTTCTGAGTATTGTGAGAGACACAAGGGATAGTGTATCATGGAGGTTATTCGTTTTAACATAATTTTCTAAATAATTTTTTTTGTGAGAATTGCTATCGAGATTTCCTCAATCATGAATCATGGGAAGCTTAGTATTCTAAATTGGCAGAATTAGTTTTTTTGTCGTACATTGCTTATCTAAAGGAGATCACCAATGATATTTATTTGTAAAATCTACCTAATTGCACTTCAACAATAAGTTGCTTTGCTTTGTGGGAATGTGGTGAGCTAGTATGGTCCAATTGGAGAGTTACGTTTTTAATTTGTTAGTGGAGTTTATCCTCTTTTCAATTACCACAAATTTCACTCGTTAGCATGACGTTTGTGAGCCTGCATATACTTGTGCTTCTAACCATGTCACAGGTACCACTTAGAAATTATTTATGGCATGATGATGGCAATATAATTCTGTGACTGTTGTGGTTGTGGCTTAATTTATTGTGTCCATTCAAGGTTTAATTTTTATTGCGCTTTGTGTAGTGGTATGGTAAATTTTGGATGTGATTTTCTTTATTGTTGATTGGATCTTGTAGGGATTGGCACCTGTAGTAAGGTTGGACTCATGCTTTATTTCGTCTTTGTTATATTTCCTTATTTCCTAAAATGGGGACTGATGCTCTAGTAGGAGCTTGAAGCCACAAAGATTTATGCCGTAAAGTGCGAACTCCATCCCATGTTGTGAATTGTTAACGGGAGGCACCCATCACCCGCTTTATATATCCTATGTGGGCCTCCCCTTACAACCCGGGTTTTGAGGTGTGAGGGTATCTAACATGGTATCAGAGCTAGCCCGTCTCCTGCTCCTGCTCTTGCTCCGGGTGCTCCCCACCGATCGTGCCTTGCCACGGGTGCTCCGCATGGGAGGATCCTTGCCACGCGTGCTCTGCGTGAGGGGGAGTGTTGACGAATAGTCCCACATCGATGTGGGAGGTATCCATCACCCGCTTAATATACCCCCTATGGATCTCCCCTTACGACCCGGGTTTTGGGGTGTGAGGGTATCTAACATGGTATCAGAGCTGGCCTGTCTCCTACTCCTGCTCTTGCTCCGGGTGCTCCCCACCGATCGTACCTTGCTACGCATGCTCTGCGTGGGAGGATTCTTGCCACGCGTGCTCCGCGTGAGGGGAAGTGTTAACGGGAGGCACTCATCACCCGCTTTATATATCCTATGTGGGCCTCCCCTTACAACCCGGGTTTTGAGGTGTGAGGGTATCTAACATGAATAATGCTATATTCTTCGGTTTAGAATTTAGTATCACTACCAGTTGCTTCAATGTAGATCTGCAAAACCCAAAACTTAGTAAAGTGTTCGTTTGAGGCACATCAAGATGCTGGCTTTGAATCAAGATGTTGGCCTTGGTGTGCAAGCCTCCTGACTATCTTGTCTCCAAGATACAATGGGCAAAAGACTGCTCTTCACATGCACGTCTTATCACAATCTACAATCTGCAGTAGGAGCAAGAGAGGTGGGTAGTGGAACCACTGAGCGCCTGTCTCTGATAGAACGCCAGTTTCTGACAGGTCCTCCGTCGCCTCCAAAAGGAGTCTGGCTGACAGGGTGAGAGGTGATAGCAAGAACAAGATCGGAGATAGGAGCGCGATGGGGTGTTAACGTGGCTAGGCATGTCTCCTTTGCAAGCAACTCAGAATGAGAAGAATATAGACTCGGAATCGAGTATCGGTGGAGATGCTGACTCTCCCTGTAATGTCGGTGAGAAGCAAGTTTCTCACGATGGTAGATAGGCTACATGGTAACAAGTTCGCGCTAGACGGTAGACATCGAGGCGAAGAACTCCAAATACCGCGATCACCCTGAACCAAGGCCTCAAACTCACGAAGGAGTTGATACTCTCGAGCCCTGTCGACCTAAACAAACATCTGTGATAGATACAACCACTTCTTCCAGGAGATCTCAAACTGAAGAGTCTTCAGGCCAAGATCATGAGAGACAAAAGCACCAATATATGTACAGATGAACTTATTTGCACGAGACCTCACGACATCAGGAGGAGTGTCGGTAGACGAGGAGTTGGAAGTCGTCGAGAAAGCGGGGGCGGAGATCATGAAAAATAGCGGAGCCGATATCGTGCCATCAACATACCCCACAAATCGTGCGCCTCAAGATTCATCCAAAGCTTGGATGATCAAAGTTGAAAATTTGACAATCCGGTAAGTTGGACGTCCATAGGAGGAAGCTTGATCGGAGGTCCCATCACGATCGCCATGGATGTGTGAATGCTCTCAACACACACTTACACAGAGAGAGCGGGAGCTTGTTGAAGAACCGTTGTAATTAACCAGCTACAAGGAAGCACGGATACGGACACGAGACACGGACACGGCGATACGGCAAATCTAAAAAAAGTAGGATACGAACACGGCGAGGACACATGATTTTTTTTTTCTAATTTTTTATATTTATTTTCTAATTTTCAGTATTTTTTCAATAATTTTCAGTATTTTTTTCATTATAAGCGGTAAATTATACTTTGCCCCGCTGAAGTTTAGCTCAAAAACGCTTAACCCCACTGTAGTTAAAAAACTATAGGAAATGAAGTAGTTAACAAAAGGGGGGGGGTATTGTGCTAACATTTCAAACTTTAGGGTGTGATTTGTAACAAAAAAAACTTCAGGGGAGTTGTGTTTTTGAGCTAAATTCTGGGTGGCAAAGTGTAAGTTACCCTTATTATAAAACACCGAGAGAGGAGAGAAAGGGGGGGATCGGGTTAGGGTTTCAAGCTTTTGGAGAGAGAGAGAGAGAGAGAGAGAGAGAGAGAGAGAGAGAGAGAGAGAGAGAGGCTTGTGCGGTGTGCCGACGGCGGTGGTGACGGCGTTTGACTAGCACCAGCAATTTTCTTTTTCTTTTTCTCTCCTCCTCCGCCTCCCCTCCCGTGTCCGCCCATGTCAAGCGCCTGAGGTCACGTGGGACACGGCACATGCGTGTCCGACATATGTCTAGCGCATGTCCGTGTCCAACATGTGTCCGACACAGGTACGGGACCCCATGGGACGTGTCCGTGCTTAGAGACCAGCTATTGTTGATACTTGACAGCGAACAGTGAAAGCTTCACACAGAGGCTGTCGTTGCTGTAATCGGGAGCCGAAACAATAACCAACTGCTGTGCTGCTGTTGTTGAAATAGTATCCAATTGATGTGTTGAACATTATCCGAACTAAACCTGCAGTGAACCGATTGAAATGAAAAAAACTGAACCGAAACACTGCAATTGGCTGCATAAAAACTGAACCTAAACACTGCAATTGGCCGAAATAAAAACTGTACCGAAACACTGCATTGAATTGAAATGAGCCAAAATGAGCTAGAATGTAAATGATGGAGCTCCGCCAAAAACAGATCCGATTTAGTGAATGAGATCCTAGGAAGCATGGACACTTCCCCAGGCCTCCCGTACTCGTGTCGGACACGTGTCGGACACCGACACTTGTCGGACACTCGCCGGACACGTACCGGACACACATGTGCCGTGTCCTACGTGCTTCCGGGAGCCGGACACGATCGGACACTCCTCGGACACTCGGGACACTACGGGTTGACGGACTGTTCGATATAGGGTCGGGTTACAAGCTGTGGTGATTCAGTTTTAGCTTCAACCTATCTGATTCTCTGAGGTTATTCAGAGAATCAGATAGGTTGAAGCCAAAACTGAATTGCAACTGTTCTTTTGCATGCCATTTGGGCCTGAGTGTGATTCACTTGTCAGGAAGGTTATGATGGACGGTTACGATTCAGGTTTGGCTTTAACTTATCTTATCCTCTGAGGTTTCAGATAAGTTGAAGTCAAAACTGAAACACAACCGTTATTTTCCATACCATTTAAAGCTGTCTGCGATTCACCGATCGGGGATGTAACTAATGATAGCGATTCAGTATGCATTAAAATTTCATTTTAGTTGTTTTCTATGTGGTTTTTTCGGTTATTGAAATATATATGAATTTCAAACACACATAAAATATTAATTTAAAAATATTAATTTATTTTGCCGTGTCCCCGTCGTACCCGTGTCCTCCTTTTTTAGGATTTGCCGTGTTGGCGAACCCGTGTCGTGTCGTACCCGTGTCTCTGTACCAGTGTCAGTGCTTCTTAGATGAGATCTAATACCTCTAAAGAGGTAAATAACTCGAACCTGATAGGCTTTTCCCTCGTGAGAAACCCTAAATGGGAAGGGAAGAGCGTCGCCAAGAGTACATATCTTAGATCTACTTGACGTAAGATGAGGACGATGATGGATCTCGTGAGGATTCGTTGTCGGTGACGGAGAAGACGTCGACCAAGGACGATGATGACACCCTCTTCTGATACCAAGGTCGGTCTGCTCCTGTGCCTGCGCCAATGATGAGCAGATTTGCTTCGTCTACGTCGATGATGACGGCCTCCCACATCTGCCACAAATGCTCCGCCTGCATCGATGACATATCTGCTCAATCTGGAGTCGATGCCAATGGGCACTCCCTTCTCCAATAGAAATTAGAGACTTCGGTCGAATCTGTGATGATCTCCGATGATGATGAATTTTGGCCGTCGGATCTGCTATGATGATCCCCAATGATGATGAAGGCTGCTTTGACGAGCTCGAGTTGCCAAAGAGATGGATCGATGGTTTGGATCGAAGGAAGCTCACAAGATCTACGGCTTTGAAATCATGATATATATATATATATACATATATATATATATATATATATATATATATATATATATATATATATATATATATATATATAGAGAGAGAGAGAGAGAGAGAGAGAGAGAGAAATGCTATAGTGCGGCATGCGGTAAGTGCGGTATCGCACCGCTGCCGTCTGATGCACCGCTGCGTGCATGCGAAACCTTGTGCGAAACCAACCTAGGGGCTTTAGAATTTGATGAAACTTGGTAGGCTTGTTACCTATGTCAAGTTGATCATCCTCACCAAAAATCATCAAAATCTAAAACCTTTAGGCTTATCAAATAAGCTATTCAAATTAACGGTTTTTATGGATGGTCGGTAAGTCTTCTAACATTTGATGCCCCTAGAGGTTTTAGAATTTGATGATTTTTGGTGAGGATGATCAACTTGGCATAGGTAGCACACCTACCAATTTTCATCGAATTTTAAAACCACTAGGTTGGTTTCGCACAAGGTTTCACATAAAAGAGGTTTCTCACCCGATTGGGACCATGTATATATATATATATATATATATATATATATATATATATATATATATATATATATATATATATATATATATATATATATATATATATATATATATATATATATATATATATATATATATAGAGAGAGAGAGAGAGAGAGAGAGAGAGAGAGAGAGAGAGAGAGAGAGAGAGTTGGGAGTGAAGAATATTTCCAGTTAATGGGGCAATGATCCTATTTTTTTTTTTTTTGACATCGGCGGGTGTCCCGAAACCTTTCGGGCAATGGCCCACTTTAGGCTCGGACTAATCCCTCCGGGAGTGAAGCCCGACCCACTCGGCAATTCCCACTTCACTCCTGGGTAAATCGAGGGGAGGAAGAGTTGAACCCACAACCTCATCACCAAAGCATCAGTTGCTTTGCCAACTCTCCAATCCCCTGGTGGGTGGCAATGATCCTATTTAGCTGTACATAAGATGGGGTCACCAAGGGTGAACATACCCCAAGAAAGGATTAGTCTAAGCTATACAAGACTAAGTATATACACACTAACAGAATAAAAAGAAATGGACTAAGTTTTCCTCTCTTAGTTGTCTTCCTAGAAATCTTAGATTCCCCCCCCCCCCCTTCAATTTGAAAGCTCAAATGCCATGATAATATCAGAAGTTAATACACTCTTCAGGGATATGATATATTCTTTTAGTCTTAATAAGTGAATAAGATGCCAAATAATCAAGTTACTATTGACATGTGAAACATGTCACCCAACTCTTTCCGGCTTGAGCAGTAATTGATTGAATCACAGATCGCATGATCCAGGACCATAATCTTTGGATCCATCATCAAATCGGCCAATTTAATTAGATTTGGATCCGACCACCTGATCTGGATTGAAAGGGTTCTTTTTGATTTGGATCATAATATCCAAGTCATTAATCATGGGATCCTTACATCTTTTGTCACCATTTCTAATATGGGCATCACCTATAATGCTTCACGGTTCACCTCCTTTATTTTGTGAAATGCAAGGGTCTGCTCGGATAGATGTTCTGATTTTTAACCGCCATATGAAGGACATCGTGTTCGAATCCTGCTTGATTCACCATTATATACTTTATTGCTTTTTTGGATCTAGTCTCGAGCGGATTGCAAAGTTTCATGAAGGCCCATACAACCACTTGCTTTTACTATCTGACTTTAAGTCTATGATCCATCATGACTTCTGAGAAAGAGAAGAGGTGGGTGTTTGCTAGAGAGCTAGACCTTTATAATTGTATCGTGTATGGAATTTTATAGTTGTTGTGCAAATACATACTCATGTATTGTATGAAAGTACTTGCTTTGAGCAGCTCTGGCCTATTTCAAGTGCGAATATATGGCTATCGGATCCCTTCAGCAAGTTTGCTGCATTATTCAAACCCATCAACACCTTGCCAATTTAATAGTCATACATGTGATCTCTAGGAGCTCGACAAGTTTCCATCTTGTTATCTGTCCTAATGGAAAGCAACTTGCATATTTATAGTGAGAAAACCATGTATGATAATATTTCTTACATGTTTCCTTTTCTCTTCAGGGAAAGAGATAAAGACAAAGATGGGAAGCTAGATTTTCAAGATTTCTTTCCTGAATTGTTTGACCTAATTCAAGACTATGATGAAGTTGGCAATATTTCTCATCAGTCTGATACCTCAATGGAGGCACCGGCTAAAATAATATTCTCACAGCTTGATCAGAATAATGATGGGTACACTAGTTATCTGTCTGTTATCTTCAGTAGAAAAGAAGCTGATTTTGATTACTTAATACTTGTCAGGTTATTTTTTTTCAGATTCTTGTCCGAAGATGAGCTAAAACCTGTAATTGGTACTATTCACCATTCGGAGCGTTACTATGCAAAACACCAAGCTGATTATGCAATATCACAGGTAATGGTTAATTAGATTCATTAGAAGTTATCTTTTCATTTTACCCTCTTAAATCATCACTTGATACTCTTAATATGTATTCTCATCATCTTCTGATTCCGATTATTGCTATTCACTTTAAGTAGTGTCAATATTTTAGCTTAGCAAAAGGAAGGTTTAAGGGTAAAAAAAGAAAGTTCTTCTGTATATTTCTCTCAGCGTTGTAATTCTTAAAGTTATGATTGTATTTAATCCTATGCAAACATGGGGAAGTTCCTTGCTAGTCTATTTGACATCATTGCCCAAAGCTTATAATGTTTGTAGAGTGTGGCTATTCAGCATCAGTTGTTGGATTTTCATCATCTGGAGGTTTTATTATATAATGACATTTTTTCTTATGGCATCTTGCATCCTTTTATCATTATTTTCCATACTTGGTGTTCTAGCATCTTGCACCACTTTTTCCGGGACACGTTCTAGCCCCATGCCCACCTATACTTGCGTTAATCAAATTTGCTTGTTAGCCGGTTTCCCTTCCCCTAGACATTGTTAGCAAGCTCATCCGCCGCTATAGTACGTTGCTGATTTCATCAATTTACATTTTTCATCCTTAAGGTTACCGATTCTATATTAAAATCTCTTTTCCAATATTGCAGCTTGAGATTTCCTGCTGCCTCGCTCTAATATTTATTTGGTCTCCTTCATGGCCACCACTTTGATGATCAATGGTTCGATTTTTATCTCATTGTGGCATCTCAACTCACATGCTGGCTTGTTTCATCGCAAGAATATATCTCTAGTTGCTGTATTGCATTGGGTATATTGGTGTATTACTATGCTCATGGCCCCTATTTGTGCATATGCATCCTCATATATAATCTCAACTCACCTTAGTGGATATGGATCTTGAATGATCCTAATCCACTTGCACTCAAGCATTGCTACAACATTATTTGCTCAATACTTTCTTATTGGAAACCTACTTTCTGTTGCATAGTCAATCTGCCTTCTCAGTGTCACACTCGTGCATGGGCCGGGCCTATGGTGCAGGTCGTGCATGCCTAGGATTTGATCCCCATTATTCGCTTCCGCTGCAAAAAACTCATCCTCGAGATTAGCTTGAAGAACAAAGGTGGTTGTAGCATCAAGGTCACCTCTAGGTCACATGCGGACTAGTTGTTGATGTCGAGTTGGGACCGGAAGATAGAAAAATAATGGCACAAACTACCGACAACAATCACTTGGGCGAGCTGATGTGCAAGATTAGAGGACAACCACACACAACGGTCCGCATGCAACCCGGCCCACACACAACGGTCCGTGCACGATGAACGGACCGGACCCGACTTAAGTGCGGGGCACCCATGCAAGTGTACTCACCGAAGCCAAAAAGGGGGCCGATGGGGCTCTCCCGAAATTGGGGTTGTCGGCCCCCTTATTGAAAATCGTGCCCCTCCCTATGGGGGGGGGGGGTGTGACCGGCCAACAAAGGTGCCAGGAGGGGCCCACCGGCCTCCTCTTTTTGGAAACCGTGCCCCCTCCCTATGGGGAGGTGTGGCCGGCCAAAAAGGGAAAGAAAAAAGAAAAGGAAAGAAAAACCACTTCATGCGGGGGGAGGTAGCTCAGACGTCTACACCAACCGTGGATCCGCGCCGATCCCTCGATTCGACGAACCAAATTCAATGTCTCGCCATCGATTGGAAGGTGTAAAGATGACTCATATCTTCAAAGATTGAGCCATATCTTGCCCATAACCGCCGCTACAAAAAAGAAAAGAGATCAATATTGTTTCCCTAAAAAAGAAAGACAAATCTTATCGGTTATGGGGAGAGATATTCAAGAGATGCACTAAATCGAAGCCATATCTCTCCCAACTCCCCCTTTCGCTTATAAATAGAGGGGGTGGGGGATGTCATCAGGGTCGAAGAAGCCATCAAAGACCAAAGCTAGAGACATGGAGGCTCTGAAGCAAGGAGACTCCAACGCTCGAGTTGAAGGCCAAAGTTGGAGACGAGGAGGCTCCAACGCTCAACGACCCAAGGTTTCAACGTAAAGGCCTTGCACAAGAAGATCAAAGCTTCAATTCCTTGCATGAAGATGAAATCTTGGAGAAGAAGGCCCGGAGTCGGCATCACTCCGTCGTCTCCAACAATCTTCATCAACTCCGAAGGCACCAAAAGCGAAGGCCGGAGAAGAAGATCGAAGTCGGCATTACCCCCCCGTCTTCAATAATCTTCGTCAACTCCGAAGACGCCAAAAGCAAAGGCCGGAGAAGAAGATCGAAGTTGGCATCACCCCATCGTCTTCAACAAAGGCGTTAACTCCTCGCACGAAGAATAAAGCTTGGAGAAGAAGGCCTGAAGCCGGTGCTACACTCGCCGTCTTCATCAACAAAAGCCGACGCCTCAACTATTGCACGAGGATCAGTGCTACACTTGCCTTCTTCATCAACAAAAGTCGACGCTACAATAGTTGCACGAAGATTGGTGCTACATCCGTCATCTTCAAAGAAAGCCCTCAACTTTGATTATGCCAAAGAAGCCCGAAGAAGAGGAGAAACCAACCGACACCACAACCGTCAAGGATGCTGGAAGAATAACGAAGACTCAGTAGACGTTGCCATCGCCGTTCGAGAAGAGGATCAAGTCGACACAAGAAACCGAAGCAAAACAACGGTAAAGCCCGCGTCAAAGCAACACATATGCCAAAGTCAAGCAACTACGACGGTCACGAGCAAAGTAACACACGTTTTAGCCGATACGACGCGAATTCCGGAAGAACTAAAACATCGCAAGTCTCTATCCGTCTACGTTCAAGCACAAGCGCCAAAGCAAAAAGCAAAAGCCAGAGCCATACCGAAGCAAAGCAGAAGCCTACGCCAAAGCCAAAGCACGATTGACGCCGTAAACCGACGATCAAGGACGTTGAGGTCTAGCAAGAGCCGAGGGAGATACGAAGATCGAGGAACGAAACCAAAAGCCCCCCTAGCCGAGAAAGCGTGAGGCACTGAAGGGATAAAAGCAATGGCGAAGACTCCTTAGCCTTTCAAGAAATCCTCACCCTGTAAAGACCTCTGTTATTGGCAACACCTCCAGAGCTCTCGCACGAAGTAACGTGGAGACGCGGATCAAAGGGACCCTCCAGAGGATCTCTTCCACAATTTCCTGATCAAATCTTCGCCGCACCTGACTCACCACCTCCGAGCCCCCAGGTCCCGGCTTTGTAATTTCGTGTGTTCGCAATAAAGACAACCGGAATCTTTTTCTGCACATACAGATCAAACTTTGGCTACTGAAGTGGAAAATCATATTAGTTGTAGACTACAAAATTCCATTAAGGAGGTTCTTGTGGTCGAGCAGTTTCATAGTTCTATTTGAACTTTTGAAATTAAAGCCTCTTAAACAATCCATAGTACCTTTTCTGCTTCTAGCTTTTGTTATTTGTTCAAACAAACTTTCATATCAAGCTTCAGGGTTGGGTTGAAATGATTGGTTAATTTTTGGCAACTCTGCAGGCAGACATGGATAAAGATGGATGCTTGAATTTGAAAGAGATGACTGAGAGGCCCTACATATTTTATAGTCATATTTTTACTGATGATGATGATTATGGGTATCACGATGAGTTTCGTTAGTTTTCTCCAGGTTAGTGGAAAAATGCTTCATTTGAGAATAGGAATTCACTCTCGTTACAAGGTAAATATGGTTTATCAACTTTTTTTAGGGTGGAAGGATTGTAGCAGACTTTCAGGATTCATATTCTTTTGGAGGAATTTGGGGTTTTACTTAAAAAAATTGGTGGTTTCTCACACGAGCGTTGTCTATTCGATCATATAGTAAGTCGTTATAGGGTGATTCATATAAGTTTCTTATTATTTTTCTGCTAATCTGATTCTTAATAATCTGTTTTCAGATTTATTATATTATCGTTACAGGATAGAAATTCTGCTAACCCTGGAGTATGCTAGATTTAGTTTGAAGTTGGAGTTTCGTTGATTTGCTGCACAGAAGATTCTTTCTTTTGCTTTTCTTTGGAAGATCCATTGTCAGTAACTCATTAGTCATTACATATATGTACCTATATCTATTAAATTTGCCAACTATTTGCTCAAATCTATTTGTTTTTTGAGATCATGCACATTTTTTATGTGACTAAGCTGCAAATATTTTCCTTTGTGTATGAGTAGTATATTGAAGGTTGCATTGATTGGATCTGACCTGACTAATTTATTTTGATTAGATCCAATTAAACGGTCTCCTTAGGTTTATAGCATGTGAAGGTTGGGTAGATCAATGCAGCATGGATACAGTACGGGATACGGGTACGATACGATACAGATACATTGATACGACAAATCTTGAAAAAGCAAGATACGTTGCGACGGGGTTACGTTGATAAATGAATAACCGATATTTTTATTTTTGTCTGACATATCAGTAACAAAAACCAGAAAGTTCACTATGTCCACCATAGTAGCATCGATATCACAACTCAACATTAATCATCTACTTATGCCCATCATAAACAAAATGACATATTCCAAAATAACAATAAAGCACATCTTCAACTAACCCCAACTACATGAATGTTGCAAATTAATCTACTAGATCCATCATTGTTAAGAAAAACCTTCTTCCAAAAATAATAAGAAACTTATATTTATTCTACCCAGTTGTATCCATGTTGTAACTCCAACTATCCATCTTTAAATTTATTTTTTTTTGAAATTGGGGTGCGCTTGATAAGTATCGGATACGCATCCCCAGTACCCATTTATAAGTTCTAAAATTGGGATACGCATGAGAAGCATCACATACATGTCTTCGAGTATCCGACGAGTATCAGATATCCGATACGATATGATACCGATACAGAGGGGGTCTAGAAGTATCCGTGTTTCATAGGGTGAGATCATTTGATGCTCCATGGAATTTGCTAATTTACGGATGTATAATAACTAGGAGAATGCTACCATGGACCAAGCTAAATGCCTTTTAGCTAGTGTATGATCATCAATATTACCAACCGAGAAGGGGGAATCAACTGTATCAAAGAGGGTTCAAAAACAGAATGTATTGGTGTTTTCTTATAAAAGTCGAGGAGCTCGTCATTTGAAGCGGTTCTTGGACTTGAGCTGTTCGAATTCGATTTTATTTCTTTGACAATGATCGCTGATCGTCCGCTGGAAATTTGCAATTCGATCATGAAGAATTGCTTAGTAACGGAAGATCGATACAAGGTGAGAGCAGACGCGTCTCGAAGATTTACTTCTTTTTGTGGAAAGTAATTTCATAGTATGTGCGCTATAAGAGTCCAAGTGAAAGAATGAGAATGTGCGGTTTTATCACTAGGGATGGCAATTATTCGGGTTTATCGGGCTACCCGACCCGACCCGATCCTATTGGGACGGGTTTGGGATGCTCAAAAACGGGTTTGGGACGGGTTTGGGATTTGAATTTAAAACCCGGTCGGGTTCGGATCGGGTTCGGGTTTTACTCCAACCCGCCCCGCCCCGACCCGGGTATACAACCTATTAGGCTATCGTATGAGTATGCTTGTAGACACACGAATTTCGTCGGACCCGAACCCGACTTACGCTGTGCCGACGCGGATGTAAACCCGACACGCGGACCCAACTCGCTCGCGCCGACGCGGATGCAAACCCGACACGCGGACCCGACTCGCGCGCGCCGACACGTACTCGGACCCCGCCCCAAGAGGGGCCGGCCCCTACTAGGGTCCGAACCCTATAGGGCCGGCCCTAGTGGGGACCGAACCCCAAGGAGGGGCCGGCCGGCCCTACAAGGAAAGGGGAGAAAAAGAAAGAAAAGAAAAAGGAAAGAAAAGAAAGGAAAGAAAAGAAAAAGGAAAGAAAAAAAAAGGAAAGAAAAGAAAGAAAAGGAAAAAATACCGCCATGCGCGGGGGGAGGTAGCGTATGACGTCTGCACACGCGCGGATCTGCGCCGATCCCTCGATCCGACGCACAAGACGAAGCGCCCGATCGCCATCGATTTCGTGTGCGAAATCCAGCCATAATTGCACCCGCCAGAAAAGGAAAACAAATAAACGTTATTCCCCTCATCAATGGATGAATAAATCCAGGGCAATTATGAGAGAGATACAAAAGGGATTCAAAATTAGAAGTTCCCATATCTCTCTCCCCACCCCTTTGCCTATAAATAGAGGGGGTGGGGGAATGAAAAAATGGTCGGGAAATTGAAGACAAAACGCCAGAGCTCTGCAGAAGAGGAGATGTTTCTTCATCGACCCAAGGCTTCACGAGGCACAGTCAAGCCTGTCCCGAGGGATCGGCTTACTGAAAGTCCTCATCAACGTGAAGACCCTTGCACACGAGGATCATCCCTTCGACTCCGTGCACGAAGAAGAAAGCTCGGAGAAGAAGAACCCTTCGACTCCGAAGACGCCAGAAGCAAAGGCCGGAGAAGAAGAGGAGCGGCACTACCCCGTCGTCTCCAACAAGCTTCGACTCCGATCAAGCCCAAAAGCCCGGAGAAGAAGAGGAGCGGCACTACCCCGTCGTCTCCAACAAGCTTCGACTCCGATCAAGCCCAAAAGCCCGGAGAAGAAGAGGAGCGGCACTACCCCGTCGTCTCCAACAAGCTTCGACTCCGATCAAGCCCAAAAGCCCGGAGAAGAAGAGGAGCGGCACTACCCCGTCGTCTCCAACAAGCTTCGACTCCGATCAAGCCCAAAAGCCCGGAGAAGAAGAGGAGCGGCACTACCCCGTCGTCTCCAACAAACTTCGACTCCGATCAAGCTCAAAAGCCCGGAGAAGAAGAGGAGCGGCACTACCCCGTCGGCTCCAACAAATCCTCGATCCCGATCAAGCCCCAAAGCCCGGAGGAGAGAGGCGAAGCGTCATCACCCCGTCGTCTTCGACTAACGCCTGCCCCATCCACGAAGAAGAAAGCCTGGAGCAGATCGTCTGAAGCGTCGCTACCCCCGTCGTCTTCATCAACAAAAGTCGACGCTACAACCGTCGCACGGAGACCGTCGCTACCCTCGTCGTCTTCATCAACAAAAGCCGACGCTACAACCGTCGCACGGAGACCGTCGCTACCCTCGTCGTCTTCATCAACAAAAGCCGACGCCACAACTGTCGCACGGAGATCGGTGCTACCCCCACCATCTTCGAAAGCATTCTTCGACTCCGATCACGCCAAAGAAGCCCGGAGAAGAAGAGAAGTCCAGTCGATACGTAAACCGTCGAAGCACCGGAGAAGTAGCCCACGTCGTTCGAAGAAGAAGATCGAGTTGACGCCAAAGCTAAAGCCAACGCAAGAAGCCAAAGCAAAGCCCCAGTAAAGCCCGCGCCAAAGCAACGCAAGTGCCAAAGCCAAGCGACTACGCCGGCCACGAGCAAAAGCACCGCACGTTCTAGCCGATACGACGCGAAGTCCGGAAGAACGAAAGCACCGCAAGTCTCTCCCAGCTACGTCCAAGTGCAAACGCCGAAGCAAAGCAAAAGCCAGAGCCACGCCGGAGCCAAGCCAAAGCCAAAAAGCCAAAGCCAAAGCCAACGCCAAAAGCTCGATCGACGCCGCGAACCGACGATCAAGGACACTGAGGTCAAGCAAGGAACGAGGAAGACACGAAGACCGAGGAACGAAGCCGAAAACCCCCTAGCCGAGAAAGCGCGAAGCACGGAAGGGATAAAGCAACGGTGGATATTCCTTAGCCTCTCCAAAACCCCCTCCCTGTAAAACCCCTGTCCTGGGCAACTCCTTCAGAGCTCTCGCACGAATACCACGTGGAGACGCGGATCAAAGGGATCCCCCAGAAGATATTTCCCACAATCCCCTGATCAAAACTCGCCGCAGCCCGGACTCGCTACACCCGAGCCACCCGGGTCCCGGCCACAATTGTAATCTCGTGTGATTCGCAATAAAGACGACCCGCGCTTTTTTCCGCGTCCACAGATTTCTGGCACGCCCGGTGGGACCTCTTCTCCTTTCATCCGTATGGTTGAAGAAGCTGCTTGAAGTTTGCGATGGCCGGAACAAACAACGATGCGTTTGCTCCAAGCCTCTCACCAATCGCCGAGTCTCCAGTACTCCGACACGGTGATCCGGTAAATCCGGAGGGTGATGCTCCTCCAATGGTGCGCGTCTACACTCGGCGTACTCGGACTCTTGCGGACGTCTTCGTGCCAGAAGCTACTACCGAAGATGCTCGCTAAAGCGCCGATGAGGCCCTGGTGCTTGAAGAAACGAGCCTCGATCCTGGAGCCCATGTCCAGAAGTTTGGGGAGGACCAGCCCCAACCCCGAACCCGTTCGGGTTCTCCAGCAGACGTTGCACCTCCTCTGCAGGGGGCAAACATCAATCATCAGCCAGAAGCAAGTCGGCGTAACTACGTCTCCGATGATGATGGCGAGGATGCGAACATGCAACACCGAGACGTTCTCCGTCACCATCCTCCGTCCGCTCTTCAGCTCCAAGTCATGCAGATGAACGAGCACATGGCGCAGATTACTCGGCTAATGGAGGAGAAGGATCGTCACATCAACACTCTGCTCCAAAAGCTAAGCGCAAAGGACGCTGCACCAGTCGGCCAACCCGTCGCTTCTCCAGTAGCCGCTCCAGTTCCGTCTTCAACTCCCGCTCCTACAGAGGTTGTTCCGACGATTCAAGCAGTTACTCCAGCGCTCTCCTCGGCTCCCATCCCAGTGGAAGTCGTCTCCCCAATGCCAGCCTCGGTGGCCACACAACCTCCGGCAGCGGCGGCAATGAGTGCTCAGCAAGTCCAAGCATTGATAGCCGACATGATGCGATCCCACGGCAGTAGCCTTCCTCCGATCACGGCGGCATACTCGAAGCCCTACACTACGAGGATCCAGCAGCTACGCTTCCCAGTCGGATTCCAGCCACCAAAGTTTCAGCACTTCGACGGAAAGGGAAATCCAAGACAGCACGTCGCCCACTTCGTCGAGACCTGCAATAATGCCGGCACATATGGCGACGAGATGGTGAAGCAATTCGTTCGCACCCTCAAAGGCAACGCGTTCGACTGGTACGTAGATCTTCCTGCAGGGACTATCGACAGCTGGGACCAGATGGAAAGGGAGTTCCTCAATCGCTTCTACAGCACCAGACGTACAGTCAGTATGACCGAACTCACCGCCGTCAAGCAAAGGAAAGATGAGCCAGTGATCGACTATATCGACAGGTGGAGGAACCTCGCGCTGAATTCACGAGACCGCTTGTCTGAAGACTCGGCCATCGAGATGTGCACCCAAGGCATGCACTGGGGTCTGCTCTACATCCTCAAAGGTATCAAGCCTCGGTCTTTCGAAGAACTCGCAACTCGGGCTCATGACATGGAACTCAGCCTAGCAAACCGCGGGGACTTGAAGAACAAGGACTTCTTGAAGATAGAGAAGAAGGACAAGCCACCGGCAACGAAACTGAAACAAGTCAATGTTGCTGACGTCGCTTCAACCTCCAAGCCGCTCAAGATCGGTGGCAAGCCAGATCAGAAGAAGGGAGTCGCCATACCACCGCCTCCGCCGCCAAGACAAAGGATGACTCTCGAGGAGCTCGAAGCCAAGGAGTACCCTTTCCCAGACTCGGAAGTCTCCTCCATGTTCGACCAGCTGCTGCAAGAGAAGATGATAGAGCTCCCTCCTTCAAAGAGGCCCGAGCAGATGCATCGTGTCGACGACCCTCTCTTCTGCAAATACCACCGGGTGGTGAGTCATCCCATCGAAAGATGCTTCGTCTTCAAGGAAAGAATCATGGCACTCGCTAAGCAAGGGAAGATAGAGATCGACTCCGGGGAGGTTGCTACGGCCAACATGACGTCCATCACCTTCGGCTCCTTCTCGCCAGTACTCGTCGCTGCTCGGCGAAGCATGCCCAAATTGCGCATCAACCGTCAAGTTCCAATCGCTAAGTTAACTTCCCGGCCGAAAGTCTCGAAGCAACGTCAACGTACTCCTGCGCTCACCGAGGAGGAAACACCGCTGCCCTGGGGGCAACCATTGCTCACGCCAGCACCTCTTCCAAGCAATACTGCATCCCAACGAACGGTCCAAAGGAGGTACGAGCAAGGAGATCCAGAAGTCGGTCTGCTGGGCCAGCCTTCGGGGAGGTTCGACTATTACGTCCTCTACTCAAGGCCTCCGTCCGTTTTAATCGACGAAATCAAACCCACCGGCTGGGAATCGGAAGGCGTGCCAGTAGAGCCTCCAGAGGAGCAAGTCCCTTCCAGTCAAGCTACGTCCCAATACGCTCTCCAGAAAAGATACGAGCAGGGAGATCCAGAAGTCGGTCTGCTGGGCCAGCCCTCGGGGAAGTTCGACTATTACGTCCTCTACTCAAGGCCTCCGTCCATCTCAATAGACGAAATCAAGCCCACCGGCTGGGAATCAGAAGACGAGCCAGTAGAGCCTCAGGAAGAACAAGTGCCTTCGAGGGAACCAGTTGCTGCTGTCGACCATCATCCTAGCGGAGGGGAATCCACCGACGAAGAAGCATGGGTCATGCTACCGCGGCGGCGAAAGCCATGGCAAGAAAAGAAGCTCAAACAAGACCGTGTGATGAGGGGATTCACCAAGCGGAAGACCTACAAGAAGAAAAGCAAGGCTCCGGGGAGGAAGTCGTTCAAAGTGCCGCCAGCAAGCCAAGACGATATCCTTCAGCAAAGTCTTCCAGAGCCGACAACTTTGCAAGAGTTCTTCCCGGATCACTTCCTCCCAGCGGACCAACGCATCAAGGTATCTTGTTGCATGGTCGAAGTCCATGAGGCGTTGGAAGGAAATAATGGAAGCGAAACTTCTGAAGAAGGCGACTCCACCGATGAGGGAGATGATTCCGGCAAAGGGGGCACAGCCTCTCACGACGAAGCAATACTGCACATGCCGCTCGTAGAAGCTTTGCACCTTCCGAAGAAGGCCCGCCTGGCAATGGCTGCGGCCTTGGCCGATCCGGATAGCTACAGCAGGAAGAGAAAGGACGATCAAAGACGCAAAGCTGTGGCCTCGTGTGATGCGACGATAACCTTTTCAGATGAGGACCTGCAACTCGGGGCGCGATTGCACAACCGGCCTCTTTACGTCTCGGGATACATCAAGGAAAAGCCAGTGAACCGAATCTTGTTGGACTGTGGCTCTGCCGTCAACATCCTGCCCATCCAGACAATGCGGCAACTCGGCATCACCGACGACCAGCTCTCACCAAGTCAATTGGTCATTCAAGGCTTCAACCAGGGCGGACAGTCCACCGTCGGAATCATTCGTTTGAAGCTTTCCATCGGCCCGCTGGATACAACGGTCCTCTTCCACATCATCGATTGCCAGACGTCATATCGCCTCCTGTTGGGAAGACCGTGGCTGCACGAGAACGGCATCGTGGTCTCCACCTGGCACCAGTGCCTCAAATACTACGAAGAAGGCGTGGAGAGATGCATAGTTGCGGACGACAAGCCATTCAACGAGGCCGAGGCACACCTGGCCGACGCTAAGTTCTACCAAGTAAAGGGCCTGGTCGCGGAAGTTCTGCCAGCTAAAGCTCCTCGAGCCCAAAAGATTGAAGAAGTAAAGCAGGACAAGACTCCTCTTCCCGTAAATTCGGCGCCACCCTCTGACGAGGCAAGACTCAAGGTCCAAGGAACGCCGAAACCTAGGCAAAGGATGCGCATCAGCTTCGAGCCAAGAGCAACGCAACATACCCCGTTGCCAATCCAAACGGTGCCTGTCCTGCGTCTCGCGCCTCAGTGGCTCCGTAAATCCGAGCGATCGCCTTCTACTCCGACGAGGAAGACGGCCCCGACGCTATCTCAGGCCAATGTCATCACTCTGCAAGGAATGACGATGCCACTACCTAGTCTGACGCAAGCTCCGAACCCGAGCAGACCCGTCGAATCAGCAGACCTCGAGCAACTCGGATTCAAACCAGAAGGGAGTTGGGGGCAAAATGCTGCCAAGTTGCTGTTTAGAGCTGGCTACAACGAGGAAAGCGCCATGGGCACACTCCCACCAGCAGCAACTCCGCATGGGATGACAAGAACTCAAGCTCGGCTGTTTCAAAACGGCGAGCAAATTCCCCCGAACCGCCGAGGCATCGGCTCCAGTCAAGCTCCGTTGGTTATCAGAACCGCAGCAAAGAAGACCTTCACCTCGAACTACATCGAGGCGAGGATGGTAGATGAAGCGGCCGAAGAATCGACAATCTCCGATGCACGCTCTACCTACCTCAGCCGTCCAGACAGCAGGAGAAGACGACAACGGGTTCGATGCCAAGCCTTGCTCCGGCAGCAAACCAGAGGTGGTAAAGACTGGTCGAACCGAAAACGCAAATCCGTATTCGAGAGGCTCGGGCCAGTCAAACAATCAAAGAAGAAGTCGGCGTTCGATCGTTTAGGGATGCCGATCGAGGACTTCGTTTCAACACCCACCCACCCACCCATGGCTGCCGTCAATCATATCTCCATTACGGATCCCGACAACGGTGACACTTCTACGTCGGATGACGAGTTGCCCGACGCCCCGCCAGTCCTCGAAGAAGGGGGGCAGTCCACCGTTGATGACTTGAAGGAAATCAACTTGGGCACGGAGACGGAGCCTCGGCCTACATTCGTCAGCACGCTCTTAACCCCGGAGGAAGAAGCTGCATACATCAAACTGCTTAAAGAATACAGAGACGTCTTCGCATGGTCCTACAAGGAGATGTCGGGCCTCGATCCAAAAATCGCAGTGCACCAGCTCAGCGTCAAACACGGAGCCAGCGCTATCAAGCAAGGACAAAGGCGCTACCGGCCAGAACTGGTACCCCAAATAGAAGGCGAAGTCAACAAATTGATCGAAGCCGGCTTCATTCGAGAGGTCAAGTACCCGACATGGATCTCCAGCGTCGTCCCCGTCAAAAAGAAGAACGGTCAAATCCGAGTGTGCGTGGACTTCAGAGACTTGAACAACGCATGTCCAAAGGACGACTTCCCCTTGCCAATCACGGAGCTAATGGTCGACGCGACGACTGGGCACGAGGTGCTCACTTTCATGGACGGATCATCGGGCTACAACCAGATTCGGATGGCACCCAAGGACGAGGAGCTCACGGCATTCCGTACACCGAAAGGAATCTACTGCTATAAGGTAATGCCGTTCGGCTTGAAGAACGCGGGAGCCACCTACCAGCGAGCTATGCAGAAAATCTTCGACGACATTCTTCATCAAAACGTGGAGTGTTATGTCGACGACCTCGTGGTAAAATCCAAGAAGAGGTCGGCACATCTACAAGATCTTGAGCTAATCTTCAAACGACTTCGAAGGTACCAACTCCGCATGAATCCGCTCAAGTACGCGTTCGGAGTCTCCTCGGGCAAATTCCTCGGCTTCGTCGTCCGACATCGTGGCATTGAGATAGAGCAATCCAAAATTGATGCTATCGTCAATATGCCCGCACCAAATACAGTGCGAGACCTCAGAGGCCTCCAAGGACACTTGGCGTATATCCGAAGATTCATCGCCAACTTGGCTGGAAAGTGCCACCCTTTTAGCCGCCTCATGAAGAAAGGAGCGCCGTTCAAATGGGATGAAGCATGCCAAGAAGCACTCCAAAACATCAAAGCATATCTACTGAAGCCGCCAGTCTTATCAGCACCGGTTCAAGGGAGGCCGCTCATCCTCTACATCGCCGCCCAGGAGCAATCCTTGGGGGCACTCCTGGCCCAGAACAACGAACTTGGCGTGGAGACAGCTTGCTACTACTTAAGTCGCACTCTCGTCGGCGCAGAGCTGAATTACTCCCCAATCGAGAAGGTCTGCTTGGCACTTATCTTCGCCACGAAAAAGTTGCGACACTACATGCTCGCTCACACCATCAAACTCGTCTCGAAGGCTGACCCACTCAAATACATCATGTCGAGACCAGTGCTCTCCGGGCGTCTAGCCAAGTGGGCCCTGCTACTACTTGAATTCGACATCACCTTCGTGCCACAAAAAGCGGTTAAAGGGCAGGCCCTCGCGGACTTCCTCGCAGAATACCCTCTCCCGGCAGAATAGGAGTTATCAGAAGATCTCCCAGATGAAGAAGTATTCTCTGTCGACATCGCCCCATCCTGGAAAATGTTCTTCGACGGCGCAGCTAGGCAGGACATAGCGGGAGCCGGAGTCATCTTTGTCACTCCGGACAACGAAATACTCCCCTTCTCATTCCTGCTCTCGGAAGCATGTTCCAACAACGTGGCAGAATATCAAGCCCTACTCATTGGTCTCGAACTGGCCGACGAAATGAACCTTCAAGGACTAGAGATCTTTGGCGACTCTCAACTCGTGATCCAGCAAGTCCTGGGGGCATACGAAGTCAATAAAGAAGACCTGGTACCGTTGCATGCGCGAGCTGTGAAGCTCCTCGAAAAACTCAAGGCTGTTTCCATCCAACACGTTTCCAGAAACCTCAATCAGCAGGCCGACGCGCTCGCAAATCTGGCGGCTACACTCCCGTTTCCAGATGAGCGTCCACTCGTCGTCCCCGTCTGCAGGAGGTTCGTGATCACCGAAGAAGAGGGTCCGCCCGAGGTACCAGTTCAAACCAACGCGGTGCATGTCCTCGAGATTAAAGAACAAGAATGGAGGCAACCGTTTGTGGAGTACCTTGTTCATGGTAAACTCCCCGAAGATCCGAAGCGCAAAAGTGACATCCGTCGAAGATCTCTGAGGTTCTATCACTTCAACGGCGAGCTGTACCGACGGAGCTATGACGGCACACTCCTGAGGTGCCTCGCGAAAAGGGAAGCAGAAGCCGCGCTCGAAGAAGTACACGCCGGAATCTGTGGATCGCACCAGTCCGGTCCGAAGCTTCACTTCCGCATCAGAAGGATGGGATACTACTGGCCTACCATGATCAAAGACAGCTTGGAGTACGCGAGAAGATGTCAAGCTTGCCAGATGCACGGGGACTACATTCGTCAACCTCCGGAGCCTTTACACCCAACAATCGCGTCTTGGCCCTTCGACGGATGGGGTCTTGACATCGTCGGTCCCCTGCCCAAGTCATCCAAGCAACATCTCTACATCTTGGCGGCAACGGACTACTTCTCCAAGTGGGCTGAAGCGATACCGTTGAGGGAAGTTACAAAGTACTCCGTCATCAACTTTATCCAGAATGACATCATCTTCCGCTATGGAGTCCCCCGCTACATCGTAACAGATAACGGGAAGCAGTTCAAGAATGCTGCCGTCAGTCAGTTCTGCGCATTGTACAACATTAAGCAGAATTGTTCGACAATGTACAACGCTCCAGCCAACGGTCTAGCAGAAGCCTTCAACAAAACTCTGTGCAAGCTGCTGGAGAAAACCGTCTCGAAGACAAAGAAAGATTGGCACGAACGTATGGGTGAAGCGCTATGGGCTTACCGAACATCCTTCCGCACGCCGACACAAGCAACGCCGTATTCCCTCGTCTATGGTGTGGAAGCCGTTCTTCCGCTCGAACTCCAAATCCCGTCGCTCAGGATAGCAGTCCAGGAAGGCCTCACCAGCGATGACAACGCCCGGCTCCGCCTAGCAGAATTGGAAGCACTGGATGAAAGACGCCTCGAAGCTCAACAGCGTCTGGAGTGTTATCAGGCCAGGCTCTCTCGCGCCTTCAACAAGAAGATTCGTCCTCGATCATTCCAGATAGGGGAACTGGTGCTGGCGGTCAAACGCCCCATCATTCTCTCGCATCGAGGAGGAAAGAAATTTGACGCCAAATGGGATGACCCACATTCCGTCAAGGAAGTCTACTCCAACGGCGCCTACCTCCTCACCACGCCAGAAGGGCTGATACTCGGCCCCATCAACGGCAAGTACCTCAAAAGGTACTATGCCTAAAGCAAGGTCACACCCCTTGTTCAAAAAAAAAAAAAAAAAAAAATGAACTACGTGCGACTTGATCCCCCTTAGGGGGGTACGTAGGCAGCCTGAGAAGTTACTTCAGGTTCAGTCCGACCAAAAGAAAAAGACAACAAAGTTCCATGGAAAGGGTGTGGCAAAATGAGGCGATATTATTAATGAAGCGAAGGTAGTACATTTCATAAGTCCTGAAAAAGAAAGCCACAATGGAACAAGGAATAACTAAAAGAAGGTGTCCAGAGCTTGAAGACGGCGCAGCAGCTCCTCCCTAGTCGCCTCCACTCTCTGAAGCTCCACGGGACGAGCAGCTAGAAGCTCGCGACGGGTTGCCAGGTCCGACTGCTGCCTCAAGTGACTCGCTTTCAAAGCGCCCTCCGTGGCCTCGGCCCGCTCCAAACGAGACTCCGCCTTTCTAAGTGAGGCGCGCGCAGACTCCAACTTCCTCTGAGCCTTCGACAGGCTGGACGTAGCTTCTGCAAGTTGATGCTCGGACTGACTTAGACTCGCCTCAACAGCCTCCAGCTCAGAAGGGGAGCTCCCCTCCAGCAAAGCCCGCCGGGATCGATAAGCCTCGCTATCAGTCACAAGCAGGTTCATCTGAGCGACGAAAAGAGAGCTGTCAACTTTGAACTCCGCCAGGCTCGCGCAAAACTCCGCACCATCCGTCGACCACCAGTCCTGGAGGGCGCCAAGGCCGGCAGTTTGGAAAGGCTCCAACGTCGACTTGATATACTGCCGGCAGCTCGCGAGAAGGAACTCTGAGACTCTGCTCCTCGGCCTCAAATCCGGGCGAGGTGCCTCGGAGTAGGTAGGCAAGACCTTCCCTCCCACTGCGGCCGCAACAGGAGCCGCCTGCGCCAACGAGGGTGGCGGAACCGGGGAAACCGCCGCTACCGCTGCAACAACCGTCTCCACCAAAGGACACGAGGGCACAGTCATCGGGGAACGCCGCTTGTCGACGCTCGAGACTTCAGCCTCCTCGCCAAAAGACAGGGCGTCGACATCGATGTCGTCCAGGTTAATGTCGCCCCTAGGAAAGTTCTCCCCGCAAAGTCCGAGGAGATCCAAATCATCCGGAGGGATATCCAGCCCACAGGGTTCGGGCACTTCCTGCGCAGCACCGGTGGATGAATGCCCAAGAGGCACCTTTGAAGAGCTCGCCCCTCTCCATCCTGGAAGCAGCAAGGAAGGTCCCCGGACGAATGGCCTCCCCAGAACACGGAAGCACGAACCGGCAAAGAAAGATGACCAGCCCGGCGGCTCGGTAAACCGATCGCCACTCCTCGCTGTCCCGTTTCAGGCCAAGGAGTTCCCAGGGGCACTGCTTCCCCTCCATTGAGTGCTTCTCTCGAGCCAAGGAATCGATAGGCCTCACAAAGGAGCGAAGCGGAGGTCTCTGCATCTGAGCAATCTTCCACATCGGGTGAGCTGAGGGCGCTGGAGCTCTATACTCGCCTCTGAACCAAAAATCGACCCAAGAAGAAGGACGCACTCGATCAGATTGATCCCTCGCCGCAATGATAGCATGTGCCTTGAACAGAAGGAGGCAAGAACTCGGAGCGTAGCTGCTGTCCAGCAGATCCTTCAAGGCAGGCACCTCCTCTTGGTAGTAGTTCCGTACCTCGGGGCACCCCGAAACGATATGGACGTCACGAAGCGAGATGCCTATCTCCCCCGCCCCAGTAAGGAAGGTGTTAGTCTCCGGACACCAAAGCTCACAAAGCGCGCGGTACATCCCCTCAGGACGACTGTACTCCCGACGAGCCGGCGCCAGAAATTTGGCCAATAAGTTCATCTCAGGTTCCGCGCCAAAGACCTCGTAGAGCTCGTCCATCCACTCGCGAAAGCCGCAAAGGTACTGGACGTCGCCCCGAGGCCAAGAATCGGGGCCCCATCGGGTCAGCCTAGCACATATCTTCGAGGCAACAACTGGCGTAGGCACGAACTCTTCACCGCAATGATGGAACGGAAGACTCAAACTCGGCCGCAGAAGCTTCATGGAGATCCCTTCGTCAGTATGGATCTTCTCGCTTAATTTCAGCATCCCGCAAGTCGCATCCGCGACTCCATCTTCCGTGATGCGCTCGTGCACAAAGACACGGAGCAACGACAGAAGGTCTTCCCGCCGTGAGCTGCGGTGGCGGCGCACACGAGTGTAAGGAAAACAAAGGCATTTCCTCTCGTCGAAGAAGTCCTCGTCTATCCAGCCCGAGGAAGCCAAACTCTCGAAGATGCGAGCCCTGGAAGACCATGAAGGGAGGCAAGTCAAGACAAGTGCGTGCAAAAAAAAAAAAAAAAAAAAAAAAAAAAAAAAAAAAAAGGGGACCTGCACCCCTGTCAGGCGGACCACCCGACTCATCGGCCCGCCACCACTGGCGCCCAAGCCTTCGCGATGCGCCCCCACGGGCCCACACGGCGCCCGCGCCGACCCAGCACGCCAACACAACCGCGCCGGCCCGACTGCGTCGACACCGCCCATGGCGCCAGCGTCACCCAGCCAGGGCCACAGCCACTTGCGCACCCGTACGCGATGCGCCCCCACGGGCCCACACGCCGCCGGCCCCGCCGCGCCCCGCGCCGGCGCCGCTGCCGCTGCTGCCCATGCAGCCCGGAAACGAAGAAGAAGAAGAAAGAAAAAAAAAAAAGAAAAGGAAAAAGAAAAAAAAGAAAAAGAAAAGGAAAAAGAAGAAGAAGAAGAAGAAGAAGAAGGAGGAAGAGAGAGGCGGCGAAGGCAACCCGCACCTCAGCCGCGCTCCTCCATCCTCCCCACCGCGAGCCTCGTCGCATCGTCGCTTCGAACTCGCCTTCGCAACGACCGCGAAATCACGCACCATCGCCGCCGACGAAAGAGGCGACACCGGGAAGACGGAGCAAGTCGCGTGCAACCCCGGGCAGCTCTCTTCCGACGACGGTCTTCAGAAGCCGGCAGAACCTTCGCAAAGGAGCATAATGACGGATGAAGGGGGAAGGGGTCCTTAAATAGACCTCCCACCCCGCCCACAAAAGGAATCAAGGACAAGCGCTCTACGATTCCTACGTGTCCAAACCCGACACGCTCCCACCGACGCACTCGTCCTTGAGGGGGCATTTGTAGACACACGAATTTCGTCGGACCCGAACCCGACTTACGCTGTGCCGACGCGGATGCAAACCCGACACGCGGACCCAACTCGCTCGCGCCGACGCGGATGCAAACCCGACACGCGGACCCGACTCGCGCGCGCCGACACGTACTCGGACCCCGCCCCAAGAGGGGCCGGCCCCTACTAGGGTCCGAACCCTATAGGGCCGGCCCTAGTGGGGACCGAACCCCAAGGAGGGGCCGGCCGGCCCTACAAGGAAAGGGGAGAAAAAGAAAGAAAAGAAAAAGGAAAGAAAAGAAAGGAAAGAAAAGAAAAAGGAAAGAAAAGAAAAGGAAAGAAAAGAAAGAAAAGGAAAAAATACCGCCATGCGCGGGGGGAGGTAGCGTATGACGTCTGCACACGCGCGGATCTGCGCCGATCCCTCGATCCGACGCACAAGACGAAGCGCCCGATCGCCATCGATTTCGTGTGCGAAATCCAGCCATAATTGCACCCACCAGAAAAGGAAAACAAATAAACGTTATTCCCCTCATCAATGGATGAATAAATCCAGGGCAATTATGAGAGAGATACAAAAGGGATTCAAAATTAAAAGTTCCCATATCTCTCTCCCCACCCCTTTGCCTATAAATAGAGGGGGTGGGGGAATGAAAAAATGGTCGGGAAATTGAAGACAAAACGCCAGAGCTCTGCAGAAGAGGAGACGTTTCTTCATCGACCCAAGGCTTCACGAGGCACAGTCAAGCCTGTCCCGAGGGATCGGCTTACTGAAAGTCCTCATCAACGTGAAGACCCTTGCACACGAGGATCATCCCTTCGACTCCGTGCACGAAGAAGAAAGCTCGGAGAAGAAGAACCCTTCGACTCCGAAGACGCCAGAAGCAAAGGCCGGAGAAGAAGAGGAGCGGCACTACCCCGTCGTCTCCAACAAGCTTCGACTCCGATCAAGCCCAAAAGCCCGGAGAAGAAGAGGAGCGGCACTACCCCGTCGTCTCCAACAAGCTTCGACTCCGATCAAGCCCAAAAGCCCGGAGAAGAAGAGGAGCGGCACTACCCCGTCGTCTCCAACAAGCTTCGACTCCGATCAAGCCCAAAAGCCCGGAGAAGAAGAGGAGCGGCACTACCCCGTCGTCTCCAACAAGCTTCGACTCCGATCAAGCCCAAAAGCCCGGAGAAGAAGAGGAGCGGCACTACCCCGTCGTCTCCAACAAACTTCGACTCCGATCAAGCTCAAAAGCCCGGAGAAGAAGAGGAGCGGCACTACCCCGTCGGCTCCAACAAATCCTCGATCCCGATCAAGCCCCAAAGCCCGGAGGAGAGAAGCGAAGCGTCATCACCCCGTCGTCTTCGACTAACGCCTGCCCCATCCACGAAGAAGAAAGCCTGGAGCAGATCGTCTGAAGCGTCGCTACCCCGTCGTCTTCATCAACAAAATTCGACGCTACAACCGTCGCACGGAGACCGTCGCTACCCTCGTCGTCTTCATCAACAAAAGCCGACGCTACAACCGTCGCACGGAGACCGTCGCTACCCTCGTCGTCTTCATCAACAAAAGCCGACGCCACAACCGTCGCACGGAGATCGGTGCTACCCCCACCATCTTCGAAAGCATTCTTCGACTCCGATCACGCCAAAGAAGCCCGGAGAAGAAGAGAAGTCCAGTCGATACGTAAACCGTCGAAGCACCGGAGAAGTAGCCCACGTCGTTCAAAGAAGAAGATCGAGTTGACGCCAAAGCTAAAGCCAACGCAAGAAGCCAAAGCAAAGCCCCAGTAAAGCCCGCGCTAAAGGAACGCAAGTGCCAAAGCCAAGCGACTACGCCGGCCACGAGCAAAAGCACCGCACGTTCTAGCCGATACGACGCGAAGTCCGGAAGAACGAAAGCACCGCAAGTCTCTCCCAGCTACGTCCAAGTGCAAGCGCCGAAGCAAAGCAAAAGCCAGAGCCACGCCGGAGCCAAGCCAAAGCCAAAAAGCCAAAGCCAAAGCCAACGCCAAAAGCTCGATCGACGCCGCGAACCGACGATCAAGGACACTGAGGTCAAACAAGGAACGAGGAAGACACGAAGACCGAGGAACGAAGCCGAAAACCCCCTAGCCGAGAAAGCGCGAAGCACGGAAGGGATAAAGCAACGGTGGATATTCCTTAGCCTCTCCAAAACCCCCTCCCTGTAAAACCCCTGTCCTGGGCAACTCCTTCAGAGCTCTCGCACGAATACCACGTGGAGACGCGGATCAAAGGGATCCCCCAGAAGATATTTCCCACAATCCCCTGATCAAAACTCGCCGCAGCCCGGACTCGCTACACCCGAGCCACCCGGGTCCCGGCCACAATTGTAATCTCGTGTGATTCGCAATAAAGACGACCCGCGCTTTTTTCCGCGTCCACAATGCTTACTATTGCTCTTAGCTTATTAGAGTTTTTGCTTAATATTTTTATGGAGACTTCCATGTTGAGTTGTGTTCCATACCTTTGATGAGTATATTTACCATTGCTCTTAGCTTATCAGAATTTTTGCTCAATACTCTTCTCTATGTAGAGCTGCA
This sequence comes from Chamaelirium japonicum, assembly GCA_947650365.1. NCBI lineage: Eukaryota > Viridiplantae > Streptophyta > Magnoliopsida > Liliales > Melanthiaceae > Chamaelirium > Chamaelirium japonicum. The sequence goes on along the minus strand of CANTAL010000389.1, from coordinate 12,171 downwards.
ATCAGGTGGGTCCAAGAAGCTAAATATGCAGTTTTGGTGAACCCGACCCGACCCGACCCGACCCGCAATGCATAAACGGGGCGGGGCGGGACGGGCACGGGTTTTTCCAATGCTAATTGGGACGGGTTTAGGAATTACCCTCAAAACCCGACACGGGTTTGGGACGGGTATGGGCGGGATAAAATATAATGGGGCGGGTTTGGGATAGGGCCGACCCGCCCCAAACCCGACCCGTTGCCATCCCTATTTATCACCAATGGCGGCTTTGGACGACACAAGCAACACTTGGCGCATGCTATAATGCTAAAGAAGCATACATGTGTGTGTGGGGTTGGGTTGAGGTGATGATTAGGTGGACACTCTGTCTCCCCTACTGTGTCCACAAGATGCGCAAACCCATCGCCCTTATTGCCACGTTCTCGTGGGCCGGATCGCTTTTCTGTGCAGATCCTATGTTGGAATCTAGTCTCACATTGGTTGGGGGCGGGCAAAGATCGTCCTCATATGGATTTAGCCCCACATCGACTAGGGACTGACAAAGATCATCCTCATATACTCTCTAGTGGACCTTGTAGATACTCTCACATCCCAAAGCCCGGGTCGTAAGAGAAGGCTCACAGAGTATGTATGAAGAAACCACGTCCATCCTCAGCCCCAGCCCCAGCCCCAGCCCCAGCCCCAGCCCCAGCCCCTAGCTAATGTGGGACTAAACCCAACAGACGACCTTACGACCCTGGTTTTGGGGCGATCTCTCTTGCTTTCAATTTATGCAAAATCAGAGATCGATCAAGCTTCCACTATCAAGCAACAATTACGATTTATTAATTTCATAATCCCGTGAACATGACAACAACAGCCAGGGTTCGTACGCGCAAACTAGGCACAACGGCCTTGAGGGAAAGTTCGCTCCACAGTGTCCATATCGGGAGTCGAACAAAGAACCTCTCTAGCATGGGAGAGAGGAAGTACCACCAGGTTAAGAGCTCATTGGTTCGACGATCAAGATGTGAATAACAATGAAAGACATTCTAAAAGGGGGGGGGGGGGGGGGGGGGGGGGGCCCAAAAAAAAAAAAAAAACCATCTAAAAGAACACAAATATGGCTTATGAGAGGAACACGTGATATCACATGCCTATATCCAAACCTATGACCCATCTTCTAGAGCTACACGTATGCTACAAAATTGACACAATGTGGGGCTGACATCACAGCCGTATATTGTACCTTGCCCAATCTTTGAGGATCTACAATTATCGTAGAACCTGTGTAGTGGGGATTAGCGATAACAAGAGAACCCGCTCGTCAATTGTGATGAGTGGACTAGCAGAAAGTTATATTTGGGACCGACATAAAAATCCGGAGCTAGGTTTTCTCAATCTTCCCTCTCGTCACAACCAGCGAGGGAGCGGATCTTAGGAGCCTATTGGAGATGTTCTTAAAATGTCATCAATGCAGAACGGAGCCGATGGTGGCTCCCCATTCTGCCTGTCCAAACAGACACAGTCACCAAGGGTTGGACCAAGTATAACCGTGGCTAAACACAGGTAAAACTAGGGGTGGGACTCGGGCGGGTCTGACCCACCAAACCCAAATCCAACCTGAATAATGGACAAACATAGGCAAAGCTGGTAAAAAACTTGAACGGATTTGGATAAAAAAAGATCAACCCGATTTCAATTTGGACGAGTTTGGGCACCGGTCTTACCAAACCCGAGGAACCCAAGTACAGTGGCATACTAACATCCGGGCCCGGCCCTGGGGGCAGGCGCTACGTAGGCAAGGCAGCTGCTTAGGGCCCCCAATTTCAAAAATCATCTTGGACTGAAAGATGATTTTGTTGAATACACCGATGTGTGACTAACAAAGATTTTGCATAAGTTGAGTTATCAAAGTTTGAATATAGAATTCAACAAAGATTCAACGTAGATCTAACTTAGTAAGTTAGTATGCTTCATTTTCCATCAAATGGTTTAGACCTCTTAATTTTAATTTTTTTTCCATCTACATATGTTTCACAAGCATTTCTAATTAGGTAACCTGCCCAACCCGACCAACCCACCCATTTTTTTTGCAAATTGAGCAACCCGAATGAGCAAGCACGGGTTGGGCTTTCACAGGTTCCGCGAGCAAAACATATTAAGATGTTTGTAGGTCGGGTTGGATATAGGCAGACCCTTCAATCCTTCAACCAGCCCAAGTCTCACCGCTAGGTAAAACCGCTAGCCAGACACATCTTAAACGGGCTCTATAAACACAACTAATGACTATAACAAAGAAATTATTGAGTTTGTAATCAACATTAATGGTTAGGAAGCTAATACTCAGGAAGCAATGCTATTCGTACAATCTAAAAAACAATCTCAGACCCTAGAAGTGATGGCGAGGCCCAGGTGCGAGTAGCATTACTCATACTCAGGCTCTAGAGACATTGGGCTTGCAATTGAGTAATAGCCATCAAAATCGATGAGAAAAAAAAAGTAAGCAATGATTGGGTAGCTTCAAGGATGCGGCTGGTGCAACCAAATCTATGCTCAATGCGTGGTTGGACCCGAGTACAACTTGATTTTGTATGGTCCAGTCCCAATTCCCAAATGGTGAAATGTAAATAGGTCTTATTGCATGCACAAAATTACTAAGAGCCACCATTTAAAGCTAAAACAAATATCGAATGTGTCCCCTTGGCTCCTATTTTCGACCAGTCCCTTTATTAAGTGCGCCCAACAGGTCTTCACAATCGCCGATGCACCCTGCCACAGTTGTTGGTTTCGTGCAGCTCACCTCTTCCTCCTCCTTGTTCCTTCTGCCTCCTTCCTCCTCGAGCTTCCCTATTGAAATCCTAACCCATCTTAGAGATGTGTCGGTGGCTACAAATTGATATTGTCGGGAGCTTCCAACCGCTAGACACCCTGATACCAATTTCGACGGGTGGCTATCGAACGTTTTTACACAATGTCAGTTGGAGGCCACTATTAATGTCGGTCGATAGTCACCAACACGTCTCTAAGAAGGTTAGGAGTTTAGTGCGGTGGACAAGAAAGAACAAAAGAGAGAAGGAGAGCAACAGTGTGCACATAACTCGATAATATATCAACTTGTAGGGGCCAGCAGGAAGGGCGACGACAGCTGGCACAGACTCCAAAGAGCAGGGGAGGAAGAGGGAGGGGGAGAGGAAAAAGATTGTGTGGTGCACTCATACCCGGGGTTCGTCTATTAGGATCCCATTTTTCGGCTAGGGTGCACTTGGCAGATAGATGCACTTACTAACTTTTTAGGTGCAACAAGCATCACTGTAAATTTTCGGATTCAGCTCGTCTCTATTCCTCGTGGCCTCTATTCCTTGCTCACATGCGCTGGGATCGGGATTTGACGATGCAGATCAATATATTTTCAACTTGGTTCCGTACAGATACGGTGGTATCTATTGAAAATTAAAGTTTCTAATCTGTACCGTGAAATCCCGATCCCATGCACAGGATTATAGGAGCAAGGAATAGAGACACCCAAGAATAGAGACGAGCCCGAAACCATCAACCATGATCATGGGTGCCCACGGTAAAGACACAATTACACAAGTCAGGTTGATGGATCCAACTCAGCCCAGTTAGGGACAACTCTGAAACTCCGACCCAGGCCAGCCTTTGCTTATATCCTTTCGACTTTAGGGTTGCAGCTCTGTAGAGAGAGAGAGAGGGAATGATATGAGGCAGCGGACGCCCACCATGATGAGCAGTCGATATCAGAAGCCTTATTTTAGCTGCACATGACGTGGGACTGCCCTTCTTAGTCCCACTGTTACAAGTCTAGAGAGAGAGAGAGAGAGAGAGAGAGAAGGGCAGCTCGGCTTACCACCACACGTGAAGAGCATACAGAGAGAGAGAGAGGAGGACAGTTGGGCTTATGGCCACACGTGACGAGCACAAATGATGCAATGGGGGTAACTACAGAACTTTTGGTAGGGGGGGTGGGGGTGAAGAAGCAAAAGGGAATCCAAAGTTGGGGGCCCTCCAACATCTGAAGCAAGACAAGGGGACGTGGTTCGTGAATGTACATCAGAGCAGGGAATCAATCGATCTGCCATCTCAACCACTAAACAATGGCTATATATATCTAATTAATTACTTGATTATAATTAGATTTTTTTTCCTAAATAAATGGTCATTGAATTATTAATTTGGCCCACACCCTGCAATCAATTGAGGACATTTGATTAATGCTCCAGATGATCGAGTCACTATCGTTGTCCCACAGAATCACCTCCAACAGTCTCTGAACCGGCTCGCTAAACTACCTTGTGCTCCGAGGTCGCTTGCCAAATACAGCGAGCGAACATCTGGTGAGTTTCTACTAGCCGACAAAAGCATTTCGTAGGTACTATAGCAATTTGGGCATGAATTTGGGCGGTTGGGATGTATCGATCGGCATAAAAGTTTTCGTAGGTGCTGCAATTGCTATTAAAGTCCATGAAGCTAGTGAAGATAAGATTGATCAATCCTTGAATGTTTTAATGGACTTAGATGATGTTGATGTTACCATGACAATGTTGATGGCGGATTCGAGGATGATATCATTGGCTTTGATGGTGCTATTGACGAATGACAATGTTTTTTTATTCCATTTTTTCTTATTCTTTCTCGTTAAACAATATTTATGAGGGTAGAATTGATTTGTTACTTGTATCAAATGTAACATTTTTGAAGGAGTAAGAAAAAAAATAGGTTTATCTTGTTAAATTCATGTTTAGTTTTGTTTGGTATTTTTTAGCTAGTTTTGAAACTGTTATAACTTATAAGTAGCTAATAGAGATGCAAAGATTCAAACCTTGATATTTTATATTGTTAAATTCATGTTTAAGTAAGTTTGGTGTTTTCTAGTTTTGAAAATGATTATAAGTGGATAATAGAGATACAACAATAAAAACCTTGATCTTTTTGCATATATTTTGCAAACTTAGTCGCCCCGAACCACGGTGGTCCGGCCATTGACACTTGTTATTTTCGTCCATTTGGACGATTTCGGATTGTTGAGATCTACATGTCATCGGTTGGGGTCCATGCCAAACCCCCTCACCTCAAGGGTTCTAAAAAAAATAGATCTACAGGCCACTGGGAGAATCCCAGGGGGGTCCCAACATATATAAGGGTCGGATGATCATACTGGTGGGGACAAGTGTTAATGGCTGGACCCCGAACCTCGATGATTCTGTGGTTCGAGGCGACTATTTTAAGTCATTCAAGTTGCTATAGTAACCCCAAATTTTATCTCGTACTGAAAACTCACTTGCCGGATATGCATTACACGGTAAACATCGGATACCGCTCGAATATATATGGACTCTTGGATTTTGTCATTTCATGAAAAGAAAATGGTTTTTTTTAAAACTTTTTGCATAGAGGGAGTGGTTTAGGAAGTCCATTGCAGTGCTTTTCACCACCCACTCCCTACTTTACCCATATGGCATCTAAAGAGTTCATAGAGATGACACTAGGAGTTTGTTGGAGATGCACCTATCCAGTGATACATTGCGGCCGATAACGTGCGGCCGATGCACACGGTGAGTGTCGACTCGGCTCTGAGCGGCGCTGGTCGGGCGGTGCGGATCATGGTCGCGTAGAGGTTGTGGTGGCCGGTAGGGCCTGGTCGTACACTGAGGGCTACGCAACCTGAGAAGAAGAGGAGCGAGGGGAATCAAAGGAGCTGCGGGAGGCTTTGATCGTGCAAGGGTCATCGGAGGGAGCTGCGAAAGGTGTTGGTAGCACACCGAGGGCTACGAGGCCGGAGAAGAAGAGGAGTGAGGGGGATCGGAGGAGTTGCGGGAGGCTCTGATCGCGCAAGGGGAGAGAGAGTGCCATGGCATCCAATCGCAACGCTCCATTAACTGACGGATGAGTTGCGCCCTTGTTTCAAGGGCAACCGAGGATGATGCAACAGATCTAGCGAGAGACCTCCGGCCTCCTCTGCTTCCTCTTATCCTTTCACACCTCTCGATCCCTTCTACACCTCTCTTTACTGACACTAGTGATCCTGAAGACGAAGGGTCGGGATGGGAGAGGGAGAGAGAGAGAGATTGATCGGGGACGTGAGAGGGGGCGATCCCACCACTCGAGGGGGGGTTTCCATTTGGAGAGAGAGAGAGAGAGAGAGAGAGAGAGAGAGAGAGAGAGAGAGAGAGAGAGAGAGAGAGAGAGCAAGGGATCACGATGGGGTGAGAGGGTGAGATTTAGGGGGGGTTTCGAGAAAGAAAAAGAAATCGGTAGGAGAGGGGTGATCGAAGGGGATCTGGGGAGAGAGAGCGATAGGGATCAGGATAGAGCAGAGAGAGAGAGAGATAGAGAGAGAGAGAGAGAGAGAGAGAGAGAGAGAGAGAGAGAGAGAGAGAGAAGAGAGAGAGAGAGAGAGATGGCAATAGTGGGGGGGGGGGGGGTTCCATCTTGGAAGAGACCGCTTTGATCATCACATTCATTTGGGTGTTGCCTAAGGGTGAACGAGCCGCCAGGATCACACAAAGAGAAAGAGAGAGAAAGAAAGAGAGAGAGAGAGAGAGAGAGAGAGAGAGATCGGTGCGATAGATCATCACAGTTCGTTTGGGTTGATGGGATCGTAATCGTCTTTATTATCTTACTCTTATGTATGGAGGGAATCATGACCATTCTTTGTCTTTAGGCTAATCAATCACAATTGTTAAGCTGTCTCTTCATGTTTGTCCCCCTCCCCGCTACAAAACCCTGAAATATATATATATATATATATATATATATATATATATATATATATATATATATATATATATATATATATATATATATATATATATATATATATATATATATATATATATATATATATATATATATATATATATATATATATATATATATATATATATATATATATATATATATATATATATATATATATATATATATAATAAGCTACGGTTTTGTGGGGGGTACAAAGAACGATCATGATCTGTAGTTGGGAATGAGGTAAGAGGGGCTGAGATTTAAAGGAGGGTTAGGATGAGTATGATTCATCTTAGGAGAGAGAAAAAGAATGGTTATGATTCAAATAAGTTAAGATGGAGGGGTGGGATTGAAGAAGAAAAGAAACAAAAGAATACAAGGACTAAATTGTAAAAATTAAATAATATAAATTATTTATGGGTTTTAATGTTAAAATGATGCTGCCACCTGTACATGGTCCCCACTCCCCCCATAATTGCACAGCCTATTCCCCCGTCTTTCTCTCTCCCCGTTTTTTCTCTCTCTCTCTCCCCCTGCGCCCCGAAAATCTCTCTTTCCCGATCTCTCCCTCTCTCTCTCTCTCTCTGTTCGCCCCCCTGTGCGCCTCCCCCCCTCCCTCCCCTCTCTCTCTCTCTCTCTCTCTCTCTCTCTCTCTCGCACACACACACACACACACACATACGCCTGTGCGCCCCACGTCTCTCTCTCTCTCACACACACACACACTGTGCCCCCGCCCCGTTCTCTTTCTCTCTCTCTCCCCTACGCATCCCCTCTATCTCGGAAATCTCTCTCTCCCGATCTCTCTATGTGTTCGCCCCCCCTGTACACCCCACCCTATGCGCCCCCCCCCTCTCACTCTCTTTCTCTTTCTCTCTCTCTATTTATCTCTCTCCCTCTCAATGCTCTGTTTTAGATCTCTGTTGCAGGGTCGTGATCAACAGAGCTGCCGGTGAGAGTGGAGGGGTCGGGCGCGGAACTCGGGGTTCGGGATCGACGGCACCGGTGGCAGCGTCGGGCGCGGAGCGGGGCTCGAGTGCGGGCTCGACGGTAGCGGCGGCAACGGCGGGCGAGGAGCGGAGCGGAGGGGCGGCCGGGGGCTTGATGGCTGCGGCGGCGACTGGGTGGGGCGCAGGCCCCCTCTCTCTCTTAACTCTCTCTGCTCTCTTTCTCTCTCTCTCTGCTCTCTCTCTCTCTCTCTCTCTCTCTCTCTCTTTTCTCTCTCTCGAACTCTCTATTCTCTCTCTTTCTCTTTGTTCTCTTTCTTCTCTCAGCCACTCTTTCACTCTCTCTCTCTCTCTCTCTCTCTTTTTCTTTTTGCTTTTCTTTCTCTCACCTCTCTATCTTTTTTTTTTTGTTGCAGCCCCAGGGGGGGGGGGAGGGGGTCGTCGGGTTGGGGGTCGGTCGCCGGAGACGGAGACGAGGGGAGGTCCCCTCTATCTCGGAAATCTCTCTCTCCCGATCTCATTATGTGTTCGCCCCCCCCCTGTACACCCCACCCTATGCGCCCCCCCCCCTCTCTCTCCCCTTTCTCTTTCTCTCTCTCTCTCTCTATCTATCTCTCTCTCTCTCAATGCTCTGTTTTAGATCTCTGTTGCAGGGTCGTGATCAACAGAGCTGCCGGTGAGAGTGGAGGGGTCGGGCGCGGAGCTCGGGTTCGGGATCAACGGCAGCGGCGGGCGCGGAGCGGGGCTCGGGTGCGGGCTCGACGGTAGTGACGGCAACGGCGGGCGCGGAGCGGAGCGGAGGGGCGACCGGGCTTGATGGCTGCGGCGGCGACTGGGTGGGGCGCAGGCCCCCTCTCTCTCTTAACTCTCTCTGCTCTCTCTGCTCTCTCTCTCTCTCTCTCTCTCTCTCTCTCTCTCTCTTCTCTCTCTCGAACTCTCTGTTCTCTCTCTTTCTCTTTTTTCTCTTTCTTCTCTTACCCACTCTTTCACTCTCTCTCTCTCTCTCTCTCTCTCTCTCTTTCTTTTTGCTTTTCTTTCTCTCACCTCTCTATCTTTTTTTTTTGTTGCAGCCCGGGGGGAGGGGGTCGTCGGGTTGGGGGTCGGTCGCCGGAGACGGAGACGAGGGGAGGTCGGGAGATCGGGCGGATTGAGGAGGGTCCCACAGTCAGACTGCTTCCTTCCCCTCTCCGACGATGGGTTCCACCAAATCTACAGCATCTCCGGCCGACCCTTAGCCCCTTCCGACCTTTAGCATCTTCGGCCCTCTCCTTCTCTCGGGCTGAAGTCCTAGCTAGAGCGCCCTCTCCATTACTGAAGTCTCTCTCTCTCTCTCTCTCCTCTCTCTCTCTCTCTCTCTCTCTCTCTCTCTCTCTCTCTCTCTCTCTGCGTTGCCGGCGGGGTTCGTCACCGGCGTGGTCACAGCTGGAGTTGTCCTTTCGACGCCGTTAGGCCGGTCACAACTGCAGTCGACCTCCCGATGCCACCGGTCCCCTTCCACTCTATCAGACTTTTTTTTAACTTATTTTGCCACCCGTGATAGTCTGCACTCGAAGTGTCAACGATGCCCGCCTCCTTGCCAAGTACCTCTCCGCCCAGGTCGGAGTCCGCTACACCATCGAGATCCGGCGAAACATTAACAACGCCAGCCTCCTCGCCAAGTACCTCGCCACCCAAGCCGGGTCGGCTACGCCATCGAGGTCCGACGCCACTGTCTCCGACAGTTTGACCACCAAAGGCGGCCCACTTCTCTCGCCCCCTCACCAGCCACATCTTTAATCGTCCTCTCGACGCCACTGGCCATAGCTGTAGTCGCTGGCCACCGGTGTTTGGGTCGGGTATTGAGTTGGGTTTGGATTGGGTATTAAGGTGCCCATACCTATACCCGAAAGTTAATCGGGGTAGAGTTTTTATACCCGAAAGGTTCGAGTCGAGTTTGGATCGGGTATTAAGGTGCCCATACCTGTACCCGAAAATTAATATGTGAGAGGTCCCTAATAACAGATCCATCACATGAACAGGCCCCTAAAATTTCATTTAGCCTAAGGTTCTTGCCTTTATTAGTAAACTTGAAACTACCCTATGTTCTTTTTGCATGTCATTTCGGACGAAGTGCGATTCACTGAACGAGTTTAGTACAACATATAGTTGTGTTTGTAGCCGAAACTGAATCACAACAATATTATAGATGTAATTTGGGCTGAGTGCGACTCATCGATAAGTTGGGTGTAACGGACTGTTGTGATTGAGTTTTGGCTTTAACTTATCACGTGCCATATTTTTGATGTTGGGTGTTTTGCTCCGAATGCTAAGCGAGGCTATAAGTCCAAATAAAGAGCCGTTCGATTATATTTTACACACAGCCACGAGTGTATTTTCGCCACTATAGGTGTGTTGCCGCCGAAGGCGGCCGTTACATTTCCAAAGATGTGGAAGGCGACCACGAAATATTGTCACTTTTCTCAAAATATTGTCACCCGCTCACGAAATGTTAATATCACCCTCAGAATATTGTTCTTTCCCTCAAAATATTGTCCCCACGAAATATTGTCACTTTTCTCAAAATATTGTAACTGCTCACGAAATGTTGTTATCACCCTCAAAATATTTTTCTTTCCCTCAAAATATTGCCCCTGCCTTTGAAATCTTTTGCGTGCCGACAGGCACGGGCATTACTAGTATATATATATGGAAAAGGGAGCCTAGACCCGAGGTCCATCATTGTATGCTGCACCACAGGAGTAATTTACCATTCTAAAAGTTTTAATTTTGTGATTTTTTTGTGGATGTATTCTCTAGGGTAAGGTGATCATCCTCACAAAAAATTAGTAAATTCTAAAACTTCTATAGTCATCAAATCTTTGAATCTTTATCGACCGTTCACTGTAACCATTACTTTTGCTAGTACATTTGATGACCCTATACGTTTTAGAATTTGCTGATTTTTTGTGAGGTTGATCACCTTACCCTAGTTAACACAACCACAAAAAATCATTAAATTCTAAAACTTCTAGAGTGGTAAGCACGCGAGAGGTGCAGCAATGAAGTTACACCTCAGATGCAGATGCCCTCATATATATATATATATATATATATATATATATATATATATATATATATATATATATATATATATATATATATATGAGGACCGGGTTGCTACCTCTCAAAGCAGCGTTTTTGCTGCTTTGACAACTCACCACGGCCGCACCGTATATGATCTCCGGCCATAATCAGCATCAACAACCTCCTATTACCTCCATCAGTGATCTCCGCTAACACCACCTATCAGCGTCCACCGATTAAGGGGACTCCGGTGACTACTTCTATTGTGAGTCGTCCATTCATCAACTCATCTTATCCGGCGACCTTCGATGACATCCGCAGTCGGCAACCACCTCCGATGACTTCTAGCACCTCCTGATTGTAAGTTCAGATAACATTTGTCATCATTCATGCTTTGATAGCTATCGGCGACCTGTAAAAGTAGCGAAGAACGCTGCTTTCGAAGGTAGCATCTTGTTTCTCTCTCTCTCTCTCTCTCTCCCTCTCTCTCTCTCTCTCTCTCTCTCTCTCTCTATATATATATAATATATATATATATATATATATAATATATATATATATATATATATATATATATATATATATATATATATATATATATATATATATATATATATATATATATATATATATATATATATATATATATATATATATATATATATATATATTATATATATGGGTCAGGATCGAATGACCCAGCAAATAACCCAGCACCCTTTGATGCATCTAGAGGTTTTAGAATAGGCTGATTTTTGTAGACATGTTGTCTCTGTATGTTGATCATCCTCACAAAAAATCAGCCCATTCTTAAACCTATAGATGCATCAAATACGCTCTTTAAATCAACGGTTAAAATTGACAATCGAAAAGTGTTGATTTGAAGAACACATTTGATGCACCTAGAGGTTATAGAATGGGCTGATTTTTTGTGAAGATGATCAACATACCATAGGCAACATGCCTACAAAAAATCAACCCATTCTAAAAGTTCTAGGTGCATCAAAGGATGCTGGGTCATCCGATCCTGACCCTATATATATATATATATTATATATATATATATATATATATATATATATATATATATATATATATATATATATATATATATATATATATATATATATATATATATATATATATATATATATATATATATATATATATATATATATATATATATATATATATATATATATATATATATATATAGGGGGCGGGGAGCCTGCACCCGGGGTGCAGCGTTAACGCTGCACCGCCCCCTTGTTTTACCTACCTAGAAGTTTTGGAATTGGATGAAATTTGGTGAGGGTGTTGTCTAGGGTAAGGTGATCATCCTCACAAATTTTCATCAAATTCCAAAACTTCTAGGGGGGTCAAATGGTCGAAGCAAAATCAGCCGTCCGCAGTCACCGCG